>ML781413.1:328385-372110 GCA_009831015.1 Picea engelmannii
GTGATTACTTTTTTACATTTACTAAATCAGATTAAAAAATTACTTGCTCACCACCAGATTGCCACGTTCAGTGATTAAGAGATAATCTATTAAGCTGGCCACAATTTACTAAATTATTGTTACTGAGCGGATACTTATGGCCGGGTGGGTGTTGAATACCAATTAAAAAAAATTACGCGCAGTCATTTTTTTTACCACTGCGGATGTTTATGGCCGCGTGGATGAATGCAGGCGGACAGCGGGCATAGTGAATGCAGGCGGACAGCGCGCGTGGAGAAGAAGCTTGTTTATGGCCAGGTCCATTATCGATAACTGTTGATGCTTCCAAGATCATATGACCAGGAAAAACCGTTAGATCCAGTGCCAATATACGGATTAAACAGTCTGCGGCATCAAGCACATTCAAGAAAGGCCGATCGACGACGACAAGCTGTTTAGAGACGCGGACAGGTCGAAATCCGTTAGAATTTGATTTTGTTTTAATATGCTTTTTGGCATTAATCAGCCACTTAATTGTGACTGTGCTAGTATAAATTTAGATAAAAACTCAATTTTTTGTTGTTTAAATTGTATTTCTTAATACATAAATAAATTTAACATGCAAAAAATTCATAAAACACTTGAATTATACAAACTTAATCACTTAAATATACCTATACAACAATCCCTTCCCAAATTTCAAACCAAATCTAATGGATTTACCAGTGAATAATATCAATCACGGCCTCGGAAAATACATGCAATATGGAGCTTTACCATTCGGACCGGCATCACAGCCAACGAACCCTGACAGCCGACATTACGGCCAGCCTTGTTTTGAATCCAGCAATTTCCAGCCGCAGCAGTACACTATAATTTTGCTTCAGACTCCATGATTCTCTCTGTCGCGTTTGCATTCCCTTGTGTGCAGAAACATCCATCCCTTTGCAGGAGTATCTCTTTGGTTATTCCCTATGCCCCTCATCTCTGTCATTCACACCCTTCATCTCTGCACAAATGTTAGGGTTTCCTCCACAGCGTGGAATGCTCACCATTTTCCTCGAGAATGCTGCTCGTTTCTCCCGACAACTGATATCTTTGATGCTGTGACTTCTATCCCGCAATCTTTGAGGCCACCAACATATTTCGATAATAACTCAATGCCTTCAAAACCATTCGTTAACCAAGGGTTTTCGATCGCTTTTTAGGATTTTACATCAAAATTTATGTCCATGGCCACATTTTTTTTTTCGATTCTAGCACTACAATCGAATTCTAGTGTTTGTTTCCACATTCCCGCTACGGTTTGTGTGATGTCTTCCATCGATTCTCCCTCTGCGCTCATCTCTCACTTGCTTCGCTAGAATCCTGTGCAAACAAACTTGGGAGACCTAATCATGCTTCATGGAGAGATGTGTTCATTGCCAGCATCCACGATCTCTAGGGGAAAACGATTGAGTGCCTCCTGAATGTCCAAGCTGTCACCTTGGTGCCTTCACCTGTGACTTGCTCAAACAGATCGGTCTCTATATTCACTCTTGAAAGATCGTCCAAAATATTTCTCCCTATCTCTACCAAGTCTTCGAGACTCTCCTTAGTTGACAGATCGATTGAGCTCGTATGTCCTAACAATTAAATCTAGATTCTTAAATAGTTCTTCAGAGACTTAAAGGATTAGAACACAATGGATGCATGTAGATTCACCATATTTGCACTCAATTGCAAAAACATGTCAATTATGGACCCTTTAATGCCATTGGATAACCATCCAAGAAGCCCCATTTGTGGCATTGTACCTAGCCATTTTATGTCCAGTTCTAAGAGAAAGCACCAGAAACTTGCAAGTATCCCAATCCTTCGATGTTGGAAATACAAAATCCGGATAGCTTACAAGAGCTTGCTTAGTCACTTGGTTATGTGAACAACGAATGAAGATGCCTACTACTCATAAAATGGGAAGTAGACCTCTCTATGTCTCGCCATTCGAATAATTTATCTGGTTGATATTGCAACTCTTTGATGTATAAATGGAATGCTTATACCCTATCTCTCTCACCAACACACAATCCTCTCCAATCCACTAAAATCTCATATCTCATCAATTGATGGGAACTCGACTAGCCTAGCCAAAATTAAGTCAACAAATTGATAAGGATGTCGACTTCCTAGAAGTTTAGTCATAAGTCAAATTGGAAGTTGAGTCAGATGAAAGAAAAGTCGACCAAGTGAGTCAGATGAAAGGAAAGTCGACCAAGTGAGTCAGATGAAAGGTAAGTTGACCACAAGTCGATTCGGATGAAATCAAGTAGTCCAAGTCGATTCGACCATTAATGTCTGGTTGACCAAGGAAAACAAATTGACTAAATGAAACATAGTCGAACAGAAGGAGGAATCAGGTCGAACAACAGTTGGAAACAATTATCTAAAGGGAAAAATTAATATTCAACAACAAACAAGACATCTAAGGGTGAATTTGATACTCAACGACAATTAAAAATGCTCAGAGGGTGATTTTTGGTATTCAACTGTGGAGAAAAATATCTCGGGTGAAATTGGCAGGTAGCAAGTTTGAAAAACATGTATATGGCTTGTGGGTAGATAAAAATTGTTCGAACAACACCAGATTCCAAAGTGTCATTCGTATATGACTTGTGGGAAAAGGAAAATTCCCCAGCAACATCAAGAACACGATACATGACCTATAGGGACAACATGTGGACATCGACTAGCAACGAAATTGACTCTAGGAGTGAGAGAAAATCCTCAACGATTCTTAAAACAAAATTAGAAACCCCCAAATAAATAGCAACAGATCAAGGAGGGTCATTGATTTCCAACTTTAGAAAAAATGTACTGTAATGGTTAAAGAATGATTGTTCTTTCTTCTTAGTGCATGGGAACCGTATCAAAAGAAGACTTTGTGGAGGAGGTACACTTTGCGGAGCTGGGGGAAAAATAGTCTTAAACTCTCATTCCAGTATTCGATGGACTTTGAACTGCGGATTCGGATCAAATACAAAGGCAGAGCTTGTTGGTGCTTGAGCTTCTCTAGTCTTGGCAAGCAGATATACCGAAGACATGATACTTCTTGGAGACTCAAAACTGATCATTGATTGGTTAAATGGTCTTGCGGACTTCCAGGTAGCAGTTCTTGAAAGCTGGAAAGAGAGAACCAAAGAAGCCGCCTTGCTGTACAAAAATCTCGCTTTCAAACACATCTTTCGAGAAGAAAACAGTGAGGCGGATTCCTTATCAAAAAACTCTTTGCTTCTTCCCTCGGGCCATATTTCCTTTGTTGTTTGGGAGGATGGCAATGAAGGTCCCACAAACAAGATTAAGATTTGATTTGTCTTGGTCTTCTTGAGTCTGATACTCATTGATCGGTAGCGACAGTCATGTATCTGAGATGTTTGTATTGATCTGAAGCGTCATTGATAAGAATTAGTACTGCAAGTATTGGCAGTCTTGTAAAATTTTTCAGGTGTTTTTGCTTTTCAACCAAAGAGAACAGCCTGTTGTTTTATATCAATCTATGTAAATTTTAATATCCTTTTGGAATATAAAGAGTATTTTTCTCGTGGAAAAAAATCCATATCAAAAGAAGAATGAGCTCAAAATATAACATGCACATATTTCTCTTTGCTAAACAATATCCATATGACAATTAAATCACATTACACACCATTTAGAATTCATAGACAATGCATTCACAAACAACATTCACACATAAAATCAGAATTTACCCTGGAAACCCAAACAAGGAAACCAACTTTATTTTTTATTTGGCTAGGGTCATTTTTATTCAACAACAAGCAAGTTAAATGATCTTTGGTTCATCTCTATGCTCCTCAATGACATATAGACAACCTATTTACATCATTCACAACCAAAGAACCCCTTTGTTATTGTGGGGAAAACATGATATAGGATACTGAGTCGACTAGGAGGATAGATTGAAGGTTAGACATCCCTAATGCTTCAACTTCTCTCTAGTCCATTTCTCCTTTTTTATCTTTGTTTGTTTGTCTTTTCTCTCAGGTGGAAAGGGTTTCATGAAAGTCTCATTGTTCTTTACCTACAACAATATACTTCCCTATTTTACATATATTACATACAAAAGTGCACATCAATTGTGATGGCATGGGGCCTTTCACTCCAACAATTGATCTCCTTCTTTGTTGATAGCCTTAAAATTTTCCCATGATGATAATCTTAGATCCTGTGTCGATAGCCAATTGTTCTTGTCAGATCCGATTAATATCAAGCCTCCCCATTGGCGGGTTTCTTGTCCCCAAAATTTTCTAAGGATTGATGAGGGAACTTTCTTGCAATCTGGTTCCTCTCATACCACTTTGCTTTCCTTGGAATCTATCCTTTGAGACCAATCTTCCACATTTCTTGCTATCCTCTGTGAGTTGCCCTCTCATTTTTCTATATAACTAGGTCTTCCTTCAACTCCTCAATACCATGAGGTGCAAGGTATTCAACAGTAGGAAGAACCTGATGTTCTTCCTCTTCATCCAGCAAGGAACGTTCGAACAACTTGAAATATTCCACATTCACCACTAAGCTAATCTACATATAAGATGGAATTTTAAGTCTGAAGGCATTCTCATCCACTTTCTCAATGATGTCAAATGGTTTGTATCTACGGGGCTTGAGTTTCTTTTTTCCTCCTTGTAATTGTTCCTTACAAAGATGCCATACCTTGTCCCCAACATAGAATTTGTGATCCTATCTATGTTGATCATGCATGGCTTTGTACAACTATTGGATATTATCAAGCTACTTCTGAACCCTTAGATGTATCTGCTTGATTTTTTCCACGAATGTGCTTTGCTTTCGTTCACCTCCTTGCAACTCTACTTCTCCTTTTGTTGTCCATAAGCAATATCAAATGGTTAAGGGGGTAAATAACTAAAACAAGTCTCAAAAGGAGACTTATTGTTGGAAGAATGAAGTGTTATGTTGTAGGAGTGTTGAATGTAGAGTAAATGCTTGTCCCATGTGTTTGGATGTTTGTTGTTGTAGCCTCTCAACAATTGCACCAGTGTCTTACTTACAACCTCAGTTTGTCGATCTCTCTAAGGATGAAAATAATTGGAATACTTGAACTTGGTATCCATTCTCTCCCAAAGAATTGTCCAAAATCTTCCCAAGAACTTATTGTCTTGATTGGATATGATGGAGGTAAGGAATCGAAAATGTACCCAAATATGGGTGAAGAATAGTTCAACTGCCTCTCGTCAAGAGATTTTCTTCTTACACAGAATGAGCATAGAATTTTTTCTGAAGTGGCCTAATACAAACAATAATTATCCATGTCCTCTACAAGTCATAGGAAAACCTCCAACAAAATCCATGGAGATGCTCTCACAAGGCTTTCTTGGTACTGGCAACAGAAAGTTCAAGTCAAGTTTCCATTTGATTGGCTTGTTAGTGCTACAAAGAATGCAACCTATAACAAAATTTTCCACATGATCCTACATCTTATGCCAATACACATAATGCTACAAATTTTCCACTATCCTTTTTCATGCAAAAATTCCCAGCAAATCTAGAAGTGTGTTCTTCTCTCATCAGTTGAACTATTCTTTCCCAGGTTGTACATAGTTTGTCCAATTTGTACAACATCCCATATTGGAGGTGGTATTTATTTCCTTTCAAGACAACGACAAACCTCTACTTCAGCTACTTGTAGACTCCACTAAAATCTTCATGTCCCTCATAATCTTCACTCAAAATTTCATGAGTGAAAGGCTCAAGTTGCATTATCATTCCAACTTCTGCAATCTTCTTTAGTGTTGGTCGTGGATACAACATGTCTACTAGCCTATTTGTTGCTTCTTTCTTGTACTTAATCAATAAATTAAATTGCTACAAGAAACCTAACCACTTGTAATGCCTCACCTTGTACATATTTCTCTGACTCTGTAGATACTGAAGGGGCTGATGATCTTTGTTTATAATTTTCTCGTTTCCCAGGATATAATGCTTCCACTTCTTCATCTCTTATAAAATCACAAGGAACTCCTTATCATACGTGGGGTATTCAAATATTGTTCCATGAAACAACTATGAATGGTATCACACAAGCCTTCCTTCCTGCATGATTATTGCTCCTAATGCATACCCAATGGAATTTGTCTCTAGCTCAAAAGGTCACTACAAATTTGGCATGACCAATAATAAAGCATCACTGATCTTCTTTTTCAAGTTTTCAAATTCTATTTGTTGTGTCTTAGCCCAATGAAAGATCTTTCATTTAGCAGTCAAGGTGTGCAATGGTGTTGCTACTTCAGAGAAGTTTACAATGAATTTCCTCAAATATTGAGTTACTCCCATGAAACTCCTAACCTTTGTCATGTTGGTGGGTGGACCATTGGGTGATGGCTACAATCTTCTCTAGATATACCCTCAACTCTCCTCCTCCAATCATGTTTCCAAGATATATCAAGAAATTCTTTTTGAAATCACATTTATGCAAGTTGGAAATCAATTTATTCCTCCTCAAGGTTTCTAGTACATGTGTCACATATGAGAAGTGATCTTGCCAAGTATTTCTAAAGGTCAGTATGTCATCCAGGTATAATATTACAAAAGATTCAATGAAGGGATGTAGCACAGCATTCATTAGTCACATAAATGTTGCAGGTGCATTGCATAATCCAAAATTGCATTACTAACCACTCATACAAACCTTGTCTTGTTTTGAACGATTTATTCCATACATCTTCTGCTTTGATCCTCACTTGATGGTAACCATATTTGAGGTCCATCTTAGTGAATAATTTTTCTTTCTTCATTTGATCCAACAAGTCATCAATCCTTGGCAAAGGATATCTATTCTTGATGGTGATCTTATTCAGGGCATGGTAGTCAATGCACATTCTCCAGCTTCCATCTTTCTTTGGCACCATGATGATGGGAAAACCACATGGTGATGTACTAAGTCTAATGAATCCCTACTCCAACAATTGTTGCAATTTATTCTTCACTTCATCTAATTTGATGATGGTCTACTTATACAACCCAACATTAGGCAATGATGACTCCAACAACAACTAAATCTCGTGTTCACACTCTCTCTTGGGTGGCAGTCCCTAAGGATCTTGAAACACTTCCCTGTAGGATTCAATTAGTTTTTGTAGTTGTTGGCACTACTCACCACTACATTCTTCCAAGGATTCCTTTATATCCAAGTCATCACCTTCTCCTTGTTGCTTTCCTTCTCTCAAGAACAAGACAAACTTCTTTGTACTTCCCATGATTATTTTATCTTAATGAGCACCGATTAGAGAGATATTATCTTTTTCTTATGTGCAGTTATGGCATATAATTTTCCATCCTTCACTATCTTATACTAGTTCACTCTTCTTATGAAAATGGCATCCCTCACATACAAATATGGACTTCCCAAGATGACTCGACATATGTCTAGAGGGACCACATATGAAACTACTTCATTAGAAATGTTTTGACTGATGGAAAACTTAAATATGCATCACTTTCTCATTTTCAATTACACGTGTTGCCTTACCTAGCCTAGGGTATATGAATGTAGATGCTCTTGTGTCTCCATATCAAGCCTCTCAACCAGTTGTCCAGAGATCAAATTGCATTGTGAACCAAGATCAAACAAACAATCCACCTTGTTCTATTTCATGTGGATTTTAATGCAGAAGAGTGAGGTCATCTCCTTCTCCTCTTTGTGACTACAACCAACTAATTCCATGTCTCTTTAAATATTGGTTCAATTAATCTTCCCTTATGGGACTGAGGTGTTATTCACCTATTCCTCAACATCCACTGCTATCAAATATTTCCTTTTCTTTTTTTTGGAAATATATAGGGCACTTCTCACGATGAAATTTCCAAAAGTTCTCCTTCGTGTGTCCCATTCGATCACATCCTTTACACTATTGGGTTGCATGTGTTTCTTCTTTTGTTGCAACCACAATCTTCTTCTCATTCCACTTCTTTTTTTTCTTCTTTCTTTGCTTCTCTCGTGGTTCCACTTTCTTGTGCATACTTGCTTGTTGCTTTTGTTTGTCTCCATTGAGGTATTGTTCTTGAATAATAGCCTCATCAATCGTCTTTGGTATGAATAGAATCAGTTTCCTATGAATATGAGGTAGAAATGCTACCAAATACTTGATTAACATGTCTAGACTTTTGAGAGAGACTCCCATCTGAATTTATTTTTTCCTGAACTATGTGGTGAACTCTCGCACTAGTTGTCTTTGTCTCTACTTGAAGTAATGCCATAATATTTGTTGGTTTTTGTCATATCCTATTGGGAAAAACTGGGATTTCATCATATCCTCAAATACCTCTCAATCAATTATTAGTCATTGACAACATTGTCATCGAGTTGGCCATATGGAAGATCATTTTTTTGATATTCATCCTTTTGAGAATTGAGGAAAGAATAATAATCCTTTATATAAATGCTCCAAACGAAAAATATATGCAAGAGTAAAGAATCTCTATGGGTGGATCACTTCTTGGAAATGGTCATCAATATTCAAGAAGATATATAAGTCATACCAAGTAATTGATTCTCAAGTATTGAGACATCTTGCAATGGAAGAATTTTCATATTCTCACCTTGTACTTGACAAGGGGGTAAATATCAGTGATTGATAACCATGCTTCAAGTTTCGAAGTCCTATCAATCAAGAAAGAACAATCAAGCCAAAATTAGAGCCATATTCCATCAACATGATTTGGTTTGTGGTTTTACTTAAACCACCATTTCGTAGAAGACTTCCAACTTCTACTATACAATAATTTGTGGTCATCTTACACCTCCATTTAGTAGAAGACTTACAGCTTGTGCTAGACAACAATTTTTGGTCATATTAAACCTCCATTTAGTAGAAGACTTATATATTCTCTAGACAATATCTTGTGGTCATATTAAACCTCCATTTAGTAGAAGAGTTGCAACTTCTTCTAGACAACAGTTTTTGGTCACTTTAAACCACCATTTAGTAGAAGACATCAACTTATGCTATCCATTTTGTTTGTGGTCATCCCATAACCATTGTATTAAAAGAGCACATTCAACCAATGGTAGCTATCCACTTCCATATTTCAGCTCTCTACTTGAACTCACATACACTTCTTCGAATTAAGGGAGGCAAATGTTGGAAGCGTAATCTGTTAGGGTTATGTAGTATTAACTTGAGAAGGAATATGGAAATTCAAGTGAATAGGAACTGTCAGTGGGAGTCCAAGAGACCTCTTAGAAGATGAATCCAAATGTCCATATAATGTATTTATATGTGTATCATATTAAAAAAAATTATTCCACATTTGATCTACATTTGTGTGCATTCTAACATGAGGCATGATTGAAGAGGACCCAATTGATTCTTGACTACTTGGAAGAAGGGGAGGATGAAAATGATTTTAATTCAAGGGATAAGCTACTTTTTCATTAGCAAGAGGCTAGGGTTTTAGACTCTGTCTTGGAAAAGGAGGAAGGATCCTATCTCTTGTTACTAGTAGTAATACCTAGATGGAGCTAAGGTGATAACACTAAAGGTATTTTTGATGATTATTTTTAGGTCTCATAAACTATATGAAGTAAGTGTTTTTTGGTCTAGAGGAGACAAGGAAGATTATCACATAAATAATTAAGTCAAGTTTATGGGATTATCTCAATATTGGTTCAATTGTTAAGGTTAAGGGGGTGCAAACCTATATAAACCTATGAAATAGTGCCAATGAGGGTATTAATCATCACATTGGACACTTCACCACTAGTGGAGGGAGGTGAAAATCAAGTTTGAAATTAAGGTACTGGGATAATAACATAGGGTTATCACATGTAGTGAGAAAACCTAGTCATAATTATTTTCATTCATTCCCGGAGCTACAAGTAAATGGAATAGTGGAAGAGCTAGGAGGAAGGAATAGTATAGAAAGTTGATTATGCTTGGAGTTATATATGTACAAGTGACAGTTTGGGATGGTCTATCTCCATTTACAATGGAATACCTAAATAATTTAGAGGTGAAAACCATTACAAGGAAGAAAGGTGTTAAGGAAAACAAGAACAGGATTAAATTAATGTTCAGGAAGTTGTCATGATTAGGTAGTTATTCATTAAATTAGAAGTCTCTAAAAAATCACTTATTTGGAATGGAGGTATCAAAGGAATATCTAAACCAATGGATTGACAATGTAAGTAACTAAATTATAGGTTATATGCCTCAATTCCACGTACTTACCATAAGATGACTAGATTCCAAGATTTAGTCTCAAGACCCGTTGATCTAAAAGATGGTTTAATATCTTTAAGATAGCATGATGAGGAAAAATTCCCCTACGTTTTTAAAGAGGTGTTATTCCTCCATCAATATTTAACACTTTACAAAAAGGATACAAAGGACTAAGTTTTCAAAAGATAAATATTCACATGAAAAAGGATGCTTGAGAGAGGACCAGGCTCATTCAAGAAATGAATATTCACAATATGGTACAAGACTGTATATTATTGTAAATTATAAGGATAAGAAAAAAAGATGACATCTCCATCATAGCATGGTCAAAATAACACGTCATTGGAAAAGATAAGAAACACAGTCCACATTCATAGAGAAATTGACATGATTACTACATTAGAATCAAAAAAGATTTTGATGGACAATACATTTGAAACCTCATGCTCTAAAATCAAAGTTTGAGAAATCACTAATGTAATTCCTTGAATAGTTCTCTGGGAATCCTAATAAAATATACAAATTTGTCGGGGAGTTATGCATCCAAAACTTGAAAATATGCTGAGTAAAAGGAAGAAAAAAATGTATGTTGCATGCAAAAAGAGGGTCATTTTGGAGTAAGAGGGATGTAGGTTTGTGGGTTTGTGGGGTTGCGAGGTTGCGGTATTTTGAGACATCATTTACCCTTGCAATATAACTCCCACAAACAGAGAAACAACTGAGTATGGAGAAATAAAATAGAGAAATGGTTAAGTGTTTATGTTTAGAGACTTGCCAGAATCATTCTCTTAAAGTCAGTCCTTCAAGCCATCCCTTCTTACCTCTTCTCAACCCTAGCTTCCCCCCATTCTATCATAAAGTAAATAAGGAATCTGCAAAGAAACATTCTATGGCATGGACATAACCCGGACAAAAAATGGGCCCTAGTCAGTTGGGACAAGGTCTACAAGCCCAAATCATCAGGTGGGTTGGGCCTCTGGGACCCTGGAAAATTAAATAGCACCATGGGAACAAGAATTTGGTGGAGATGGCTCAAAACTCCAACAGATATCTGGGCCAAACTCTGTAAATGAAAATATGCCCCAAATATGCATCAAAGCCATCTTATAAGAATGTAGTAGGAAATTCAAGGCTCCAACATTTGGAATGTGGCCTGGAAAAATCGGCCACTCATACAGGAACATGCTTTCTGGGAAGTTCGTAATGGCCAAAATGCTTTATTCTGGATGGATTCCTAGCAGCAAATGCCACCCCTACAATTGGAAGAGAATCTACAATCCTATGCAAATCACATTCAAGATCTTGCCACTCTCAAAGTGGCATATTTGTGGACAGATACCCCCAGTAACCCTCCCTGGCGAAGCTGGAAATCAACCCATCAGGAAATCCAAGTGGCAATGGACTATAACATACAACACTGGAAGCAAGCAACTTCCCAAAGGTGAATCCAGAAAATCACAGACCAAGACACTCTCAGATTGGGATACACACCTCATGGGAGATTCACTCTCAAAGAGGGGTGCACTCTACAGGAGAAATTCCAAAATCTTCAAAAAGACAACATATGGACAACAATATGGAAATCAAAACTTTGGCCCAAAATCTCTACATTCCTCTGGCTTCTACTACAAAACAAGATCTTAACCTGAGACAATCTTCAAAGATGATGTTTCATTGGCCCCTCAATTTTCCATCTCTGCCAAACCATGGAGCACCTCCTAAACAATGGTCTACTCAGTGAGGATATCTAGAACCGAGCCACTCAACTAATGAGAAGAACCAAACAAGTTAAAAACAACATCATAAGCACAATCATGGAATGGAGTTCTAGTTCCTTGAAAAGTTCTATCCTAAACAGAACCTGGAAACTCTTAACAGGATTCATAGTTTGGAAACTATGGAAAGAGAGGAACAAAAGAATCTTGCACTCCCAACCCTCTCCTCCCACCCTCCTCTAGAACACAATCCTCTTGCATATCCAGTAAACTCTTCATCTATAATTGTGGACCCAGGAAGACTTCCCCACTGATCCAAGTGAGCTCTCGCTCCTCAACTCTCGGGGCTTCTCGTTTTCACACTCCACCCCTCCTTAGTAGCCCCCCCTGAATTCAAAATCCCTATGTCCCTCTAAGTGGCTTTCCCCCCGCCGGGCTTCCATAAAGTCAACTTTGATGGTGCTTCAAAAGGCAATCTAGGAAACTCGGGCTATGGAGCGGTCATAAGAAACAGCTTGGGCCAAATTCATAGCCTAATTGTAGAAAATCTAGGATGCGACACCAATAATACAATAGAAATTTGGGGTCTTATTAGAGGAGCGAAAATGGATCTGGATCAAAACCTCACCTGTCTTATCATTGAAGGAGATTCCAAAATCATAATAGAATTAGCAACAAAAATACTAAATGGAAGAGATCCAGGGAAAATCACCCCCAGTTGGCACCTCCTTGGCCCCGTATACAACTTCCAGGCACTTCTCAAACCCTCTCTAACTCTAACCCTCTCACACATTTAGCAAAGTGAAAACAAAGTTACGAACAGACTGGCCAATGCAAGGGTTGACTCCATGCAGCAGATCGTTCTCCACAATTCTAGGCAGTCCCAAATCTCACCCCTCTGGCTACATTGCAAGGAGCCTGCCCAGCTAGATGGCCCTTACCCGGACGTGATGTCACCTTGAATACTTAGAAATATTCTAAGTCATAAATGATCAGACACTAAGGAGAGAGGGCAGACGTAGTTGTTGGATCATGATGTAGAAGATCGAAAGTCGCAAAGTCCTGAATCGCGAAGGGGACCCTGGGATCGTTGGATCCAATAGCGGCGAGTCGGGGTTCGATTTTTGGGAGCTCGGTAAGAATCAATTTTCAAAATCCCAAAACATGAAGCCTCGATTCCTGAAGGGAAGTTCAGAACCATTAGATCACGGAGATTTTTGGACCGTTGATTTGGACAACGGAGAGTTGGGGTTCGAGTTTTCGAAGATCGGGGCATGTTGACTTTCAAAGTCCCAAATTTGTGAAGTCCCGACTTGCAAAGTCCCAACTTGCGAAGTCCCACCTTGTGAAGTCCCGTTTTGAAAAATCCCGATTTAAGAAATCTTGATTTGCGAAGTCCCGAATTTGTGAAGTCCTGATTTGCGAAGGTTATGGAAAGCGGAGAGTCGAGGTTCGAGTTTCAGAAGAACAGAGTTGAAAATTCTTTCAACTTCGCGAAAAGCGAAGTCCTGAAGTGATCAGAAGGGGAGGGGCTAGCGCCCACTAAGCTCATAGGCTGGGAAAGGATGAGGGGAGAACCCACAAAGTCCGAGTTCGTGAGTTGATCCCAAACATTGATCGTGACAGGATCGTGGACCATTGATTAGTATCGAAGAATTTGCCAAGAACCACTCCGAACCTGGTGGGGACATCGCGTTGTCTATATAATTCTATCACTAGCAGTTCTACCTTCAACTGTAGACATTTTTGTGTACGTAGATAGGATGCAGGAATTTTTGTAAGCTTACAGTTGGCATTAATATAAGGATCCACTTTTATTTACAAAAAAAATAAGACTAGTTTAGTTAGACCTCTAAACCTATGAACTAATTCAAAAATAAAACCAAAACAAGTAAGGAAAGGAAAAGGTCGGTGTCCCTCTTTTGCTAGTATCTTGGTATCCTCAAGGAAAACATGATGTTTGGTTTTAAGGGAGTGTTCTGCTAAGGCAGAAGTGTGAGTGTGTTCATTTCTAATGTTTTCTTTGTGTTCCTTAATCCTTACCTGGAACGATCATCCAGTTTCACCAATGTAACATTTCCCACATGAATAAGAGACCTTGTAGATGTCTTTCCCTTGTTAGTGGTCTATAGGTTCCTTTACAAACTTCATTCTTTGTCCGAGAGAAAATTACGTTTTGATACTTATGATTTCATCAACAAAGGTAGTTGGTGAGAGGTAATTGGTGTGGGATTTTCCATTCCTTGAAAGTAGATAGGGATGGAGGATTGTTGAAACAAGGAAGGGATACAAAATACATAAGGTAATACTATAATCAATGAAGATACACAAAGGAGTGAAAACATGGAAAAGGTGGAAAGGGTATTGGGTGTTATAGAACTTATGTATTTAATGGGTGGTGACCAAACCTAAGTTTCATCAAAAGCTATAACTAGTGACTAAGTCACTGGAGATAAAGGAGAGGTATTTGAAGTTGAACCAAAGGAAGCTCGATCTACAAGGAGGATGTCATAGCATTGAAGAAACATCAAAACAATATATTATATCCTCCTTATCCTTCTTTTGAGAATAGAAGAAACTCAAATAATAGTAATGTAGTCAATCCTATTGAGGCCCAAAAAGATAAGGAAAATTCCCATATTCCCTTACTACGTAGTAGCAAAATGAAGCAATTCCTAAGGTTACCCCTGAATCTTTTGAAAGAGTCTCTAAACTATAGTATGATTTCATTGGAGAAAATAGCTTTAGTGGAACTAATTCAATACATGGATATATCATCACTAATTTATATTGCTACAACCCTCACAAGCTTAGTTCATGTTTATTTTCTTAACAAATCTTCTTTGTGTCCATCTCTTCCTATGTCATCTTTGCATGTTAGTAGAGAGATATTTGTGTTGTTAAATGATAGCAACAAAAAAAAATATCATTATTTTATTAGCATAATCTTTGAATCAACATGAATGGGTGTTTTCATTAAGATGCACATCAAGTGCATTAATATTTCAATAATGGTGTGTCATGAGCTTTGATGTAGTGTTGAGATATTGAATATTGAGCTTAATAATTACAAAAATGAAGCATATTTAGTGATACAATTTACCTTTCATGAAATTTGTATTGTATCTATACACAATTCTAATGTCATTCTTTCAAGGAGCTTTGACTAATCCTTGGTAATGGTAACTAGGGGTACTAATGATTCAATTAATCATACAATATTAAGTTATTATTATAGGTTTGTAGTGTTTTTTATTGACATTTTTCAAGATTCTTTCATATGTTTAGTTTAAAGATAAATTGTAAAAGTTTTGAAATATTTTTTTAATTAATTAAAATTACATGGTTTAATTATTAATATTTCATTAGTATTAAAAAGTTGAATAATTGAATAATATTAAATCAATCAACTTTTAAAATAATTTAGTAATAACTAATATTATTTTTTAATTTCTAAAAAATATTGTATTTGGTTAACAATAATTTATTATTAAAATATAATTACTTCATAATTGATAATTATTACTAATTTTTAGATTCTCAATTTGCTAATTTATCTTGTGGTTTACTATCCTAAAAGTTCTTCTTGGCATTGTCCACACACATGATCATGATGAGATCTACTTTCAGGATTTGATCCATGATCCATTATAACTAATACTAATAATAATCGATTCCTAATATTACAATTTATTATAAATTATTAATCATAATCATAGTTAATTAACTTTGTTCCTTACAATATCATTCTCATTTGATTTCATTGCAACACACATAAAACTATGTTTATGTTTGATGCTCATATGTTTGTATATCCATTGGTTGAGCTAAACAATAAGTGATTTTTATTCATTTAAACATAGTTTATGAATTAACAATTATGATTCATTTAAATTTACAAAATAATGATATAAACATCATATATATTTTTGTGTATTAAAAGAAACCACTAATAATACAATAAAAATAAAAATAAAATTCATTCATTTGAAATTGTAGTCATAATTTCTTATTATTGTGTAAGAAATAATGGATACTAACTCTACTATATTCCAAAGAAGCCATACAAAAATAAAGAAATTTGAAGAAGCCACATGGAAATTTTCTTGCATTGAGAATTGCAGCATTAAATTTAGTTGATGCTCATATATTTGTATATCCATTGGTTGAGCCATACAAAAATAAAGAAATTTGAAGAAGCCACATGAAACTTTTCGTGCATTTTGTATTGCAACATTAAATTTAATTGATGCTCATATATTTGTATATCCATTGGTTGAGCCAAACTATGAGTGATTTTTATTCATTAAAATACAGTTCATGAATTAACAATTATGGTCCATTTAAATTTACAAAATAATGATATAAACACCATATTATATATTTTTGCATATTAAAATAAATCACTAAGAATACAATAAAAATAGATGTTTTTTCATTTATTTAAAATTGTAATCATAATTTCCTATTATTATGTAAGAAATAATGGATATTAACTCTACTATATTTCAAGGAAACATACAAAAATAAACAAAATTTAAGAAGATACATTAAACTTTTCATGCATTAAATATTACAACATTAAATTTAGTTAATACTCATATATTTATATGTCTATTAGTTAAGTCAAACAATAAGTGATTTTTATATATTAAAATAAAGTTTATGAATTAATAATTATAATTAATTTAGATTTACAAAATAATATATATATATATATATATATATATATATATATATATATATATATATATATATATATATATATATAATATTTTTTATATACTTTTTATTATAGTCATAACAAACAATAAGTGATTTTTATTTATTAAAATAAAGTTTATGAATTAATAATTATAACTCATTTAAATTTACAAAATAATAATATAAACAATATATATAAATAAAGAAATTACTAAAAATATAATAAAAATAAATAATTTTTTGTTATCTAAAATTATAGTCATAATTTCCTATTATTATATAAGAAACTAACTCTCTATTGCAACGTAGCCATACAAAAATAAAGAAATTCGAAGAAGCCACATTAAATTACAAGAAAGCCATACAAAAAAAATGAAGAAACTCGAAGAAGTCACATGAAAAAGTTGAATATGTCAGTAGCCATACAAAAATAAAGAAATTCGAAGAAGCCACATTAAATTACAAGAAAGCCATACAAAAAATGAAGAAACTCGAAGAAGTCACATGAAAAAGTTGAATATGTCAGCATTAAATTTAGTATATACTTTAGTATGTATGTAATTTTAGATGGATGAATTTTAAGTTATCCTTCCTCATTCTAGTAGTAAGCCTATGACGTATGAAAGCTACATGCAAATATAAATTTATTTATAATATTTGTTAATTATTTTTTTTATTCAGTTAAAATTATAATAAGAGACTTTAACATTAATGAAATATCTAATAAATTCAAATAAAGGAAGAAATTTTAAGAAAATTCAAATAAACTATTAAAAAAAAAATTCAAAAATTACAAACAAAACATCTCATACTCATACTCAATCATATTCAATATGGTAGTTTCAAATTTAGTTTATATTTTTATAAACTTTTATATATGTAATTTTAGTTTAGATAAATTTTGAGTTGTCCTTTTGCTTTGTAGTAGGATAAATTTTGAGTTGTCCACTTGCTGGTAGTAAGCTTGAGTATGAATTGTGCTTCATCGTTCTTATAGTAAATGTATCTCATATTCAATATAGTAGTTTTAAATTTAGTTTATATTTTTATAAACTTTTATATATGTAATTTTAGTTTAGATAAATTTTGAGTTGTCCTTTTGCTTTGTAATAAGATAAATTTTGAGTTGTCCATTTGTTGATAGTAAGATTGAGTATGACTTGTGCTTTATCGTTGTGTATAAAGTAAGATGTAATAAAAATCTATTTCATGAAATTTGTTAATTAATTTTTTATTTATTTATTCAAAATTATAGTAATAATTTTCTATTATTATTTTCGAAACTTATGAAATTTAATGAAAGTGAAATTTCAAATAAATAATAAAAAAAAATAAAGAAATTCAAATAATTGATAAGTAATATTTTTTTTAGAAGAAAAAATTTTCATTGTATTATAATACAGTTTTGTAACTGAAAAATACAATTTAGTGTTATTACAAAAAAATTTATTTACTTTTCCATTCACATCTAACTATTTCAATGACCACGAGTATAATAAAAGATTCATATTTGAGTCTCCACATCCATTCCAACTAACATTTTATCGATCTTATACTACATATAAAATAAACTATATAAAACAAGAAGTGAGGGACTATGATTTTAAAGACTATAATAGAGTAATACACTCTGGGGTCTCTCTTGTCCATTTGTCCAAAGTTGATATGTCAAAACATCTGTCAGTCTCGTTAAAGCATTTTGGACAGTATATCGGTCTGCTCATTTGTTTCTCTGTAAACATGTGAGAAGCAGATCTGAGTGAAGGCCTTGATGAGATCAGTAATCCTGTCTTTCCAGCATTTAAGCGCAATGACTTGTAGCTTACCTTTGTTGTTTAACCAATCAATGATAATCTTGGAGTCTCCCATTACTTGTAGATCCAAAATATTGTGTCTCGTAGCCAGCAGAAGGGTAGCCCACACTCCAAGGAGTTCAGCTTTGGTATTAGAACCTGCTCCACAGTTAAAAGTCCAAGTGATCTTTGTGTGATCCAACCTTTTTATCAGACTGTCAGCACCATAGTGAAGTCCAGCATTTTGAGAAGTGCCATCAAATCAACCAATGTTCCATCCAAGGTGTAAAGTAGGTTGAATTAACTGAAAAGTATGTATCCTCTTGTTCCTTGGAATCTCCGGATCACCCAATATCTGAAGCAAACAGATTTAATGGAGGAAGGTGTGTTCTCAAAGATCGCCTTGTTGTGAACCAACCATATATACCAGCAAACCAAAGTCGGGAGCTAAGATAATTTAAATTCCTCAATTGACCAGTTCTCCAAACAAGCATGCAATGTGGAGCCTGCCCATGTAGTCTGTAGCTTAAGGGTGAGGGTAAGCCTATGCCAAACAAATTTAATAAAATCGCAATCTAAATACAGATGGGAGATAGTTTCAGATCTTTTCTGACATAGTAAATACATATTGGGTCCCTCCCAACCTCGACGAAGCAAATTGTCTGAGGTCAATAATTGATAAGCGATATTGCATATCGCATGCACCTGGTATGTAGTTCCAGAGTAATATATCATGGTCCTATTATGGTAGTTTCAAATTTATTTTATACTCCACACATGATTAGATGACATGTCACTTTAAAGTTTTAATAGAAATTTATTTGATAATATATGTAAATTCATGTTTTTTCATCAATTTGAATTATATTATTAATATTTTTTTAAGTATTTTATGAACTATAAAATTATATTATTAATTAATATTTTTTAAGTGTTGAAATCCAATATAATAGAAATTCTATGAAAAGACTCTAAGAAGAAAATAAATTGATAAAGTACAAAATTATTGTTTCATATACCTATTCATGAACTCTCGGAACTAATTTTACTCCTTTACAAATTACAAATAGTTACTCCTTTACAAATAGTTAGCAGGTATAGTACTTTAAAATAGATTGAAATCAAGTTTTGAGTACTCATCAAGTTTTGACACCTCTCACACCTAACATCCTCAATTATGAACATGGCAAGCATCGCAAGCACTATATTTGAAGATTTCTCAAGTTTATGATCAAGAGCAATCTGAAACTGTAATGGGTGCTAGGTTTGAAGAGTTTTCATGCTGATAAAATCTTCCATGAACAAAATGTGGGATTATTTTTGTCTTAACAGTTAAAGACAAGACAGAGAGGCAAATAGAGCAGAGCACAGAGGGCTCGCTCACACAAAGGAATGGTGTAAAACCAATTCGATTAACTAATGAAATCAAGGTACAATATATAGGTGATATGGTCTTTAACAAACCAAATCCTAGATCCATGAAGTGTGGATATCAAACCTCTCCATGCTAAGTTTAATCAGAACCCAACAACCCAATCCCTAGAAATCTGCCTATCATTTCTACATTATTCCAACATACCCCCTTAATGTAGAAATGGATTTTCTACAACACCTAATTTCTGCCTAAGGACCTCAAAGTGAATCTTGCCAACAGGTTTTGTAAATATGTCAGCAACATTATCACTTGTGTTACAATACATAAGTGCAATCTCCTTAGACTCAATCTTTTCCCTAACAAAGTGATGTTGCAGCTCAATGTGCTTGGTCCTTGCATGATAAATTGGGTTGTGTGCCATCTTGACTGCACTTTGATTGTCAAAATATACTTTTGTGGGTTCTGTTTTCTTTTCACCAACATCTTCTAGAATTCTCCTCAACCAGACAGCTTCACATGTTGCACTAGCCATGGCTTTGTATTCTTCTTCTGTGGATGATAGAGAAACAGGTGGTTGTTTCTTGCTGCTCCATGATACTACTCCTGATCCAATGTTGAATGCATAACCTATAGTAGATCTTCTGTCATCTGGATTTCCTGCCTAATCAGAGTCAGAAAAACCTGCCAATTGCACATCAAACTTATCAGTATATAAAAGACCAAAGTTCATTGTCCCTTTCAGATATCTAAGGAACTTCTTTGCAGCCTTCCAATGGCTTTCATTTGGCTTATCCATAAATTGATTAAGAATGATGACTGCATATGATATATCTGGCCTTGTAGTAGTGAGATAATTCAAGCTTCCCACCAACTGTCGATACAAAGTTCCATCTGTATCCTTTGTTCCATCTTGACTGCATAACTTCACATTCTATTCTAAAGGAATTACTGATACTTTGTAATCACTCATATTCAATCTATTCAATATCTCCTTTACATACTTACTTTGAGTGATCATAGTTTTGCCATATTGTTTCCAAACCTCAAGTCCCAAGCAATAGTGTAGTTCACCAAGATCTTTCATCTCAAATTCCTGTGATAGTTGATTTTTGATTTCTGCAATCAACTTACATGCATTTCCTGTAATGATGAGATCATCGACATATAAAGATATTAAACAAATATTTCCTTCCTTGTCTTTCTTCACATAAAGATTAGGATCACTTTGAATTTTCACAAAACCTTTCTGATTAAAGAAGGTATCAATCTTTAAACCATGACCTAGGGGCCTGTTTCAATCCATATATAGCTTTCTTTAATTTACATACAAGATGCTCATGTCCTTTCTGTACAAAACCTTCAGGCTGTTCTAAGTACACTTCTTCTTTTAATTCACCATTTAAGAAAGGTGATTTCACATCTAATTGATGGATTTTCCAATTATGTGCAGTAGCTAATGCAACCAGAACTCTAATTGTGTTTAATTTCACTACTGGTGCAAAAGTCTCCTCAAAGTCTATTCCCTCCTTTTGAGCATAACCTTTTGCGACTAATCTAGCTTTAAATCTGTCAATGCTCCCATCTGGTTTAAACTTAGCTTTAAACAGCCATTTACATCCTATGGGTGTTTTGTTCTCTGGCAACTCTGTTAATTCCCAAGTCCGATTCTTCATAATTGAGTTATATTCATCATTCATTGCTTCAACCCATTCTTCTTTATCTTTGGCTTGTTTGTAATTCATTGGTTCATTGACTTGCATAATATTAGTCATTAAAGCATAGTCATCATACCTTGAAGGACGACGAGTCTGTCTTGAAGACCTTCGTCTGTCTTGAAGACCTTCTTAGTACTACATCACCTGTAGGGGTTCCATCCATTATCCTTCTGCTTTCTGCTGTCTCATCATCTAAACTGTTTGAAGTGCTCATGCTGCTTCTGCTATTTTCACTGTTGCTTCTTCTTCTGCTTCCCTGTTCCTGTTGGTTCTCTTGTGGCTGTTCCACTTCCTGCTCCTCAACAATTGGGCTTAATTTAACATGTTCATCATTGTTAGCATAAGTATTCCCTTGATMAGTTTTATCACTATTATCTGTATGTTCATGGAATACCACATCTCTGCTAGCAATTATTTTATGAGAGCTAGGGTGAAATAGTTTATAAGCTTTTTGATCATTGAAGTATCCAACAAAGACACATTCAAGTGATTTAGCATTTAGTTTCCTTCTATCATCTTTTGGTATGTGTGCAAAAGATTTACAACCAAAAATTCGTAGATGCTTAACTTCAGGTTTATATCCATTAAAGACTTCAAATGGTGTTTGAAATTATAGTTTCTTTGTTGGACTGATATTCTTCAAATATACAGCAGCATTCACAGCTTCTGCCCAAAATCCATTTGAAATATGCTTACCTTGGAGCATACTACGTGCACATTCAACTAGTGTCCTGTTCTTTTGTTCTGCTATGCCATTTTGCTGAGGAGTGTGCGATACTGTAAATTGTTGTTGAATTCCATTTTCCTTACAGTATTTCTTGAAAGCTCCAGACACGTATTCACCTCCACTGTCAAATCTGAGAATTTTAATGCATTTTCCTGTCTGCTTTTCGATCATGATTCTGAACTCCTTGAAGTATTCGAATACATCTCCTTTCCTTCTTATAAAGTAGATCCATGTGTATCTAGATCTGTCATCAATAAATGTTAGAAAGTATTATGAACCTCCTAATGATTTAGTTTGCATCGGTCCACATACGTCTGTATGGATTAATTCAAGCAGATCAGTATGTCTTTTCTCTTGATGTACCGAGAATGCATCTCGGTGTTTTTTTCCAAGTGCACAAGCACTACATTCTAAATGCACATTCTTTACTACAGGCAGACCCTCGACCATAGAATTCTTTTGAAGCAGTATTAGATCATGGTTTATATGGCCATACCTTTGATGCCAGAGTTGCTCTGTGGTGGTGATTGTGGATGCCAATGCTAGATGACTATCTGTGCACACATCCAGCTTATATATTCCTCCACATCTTGAACCTGTAGCAACAGTCTTGTAGTGGTTTCGAATGTCTTTGATAAGACATTGGTACTTGCCAAATTCTACTTTTAGGTCATAATCCGTTATGGTTGAAACATAGATGATGTTCTTTTTAATACCAGGCACATACATAACATTATATATCTGTTTCAATTCACCATTAGATAATTTCACCTTTACTATTCCATAACCTTGAACTTTGAGTGACCTATTATCACCTAAATAGATATGAGTACCATCAATTTTCTCATTGTAGTCATCGAACCATTCTCTCCTACAGGACATATGTGCAGATGCACCTGAATCTATAAACCATGCATTCTTATCATCTGTCTCAGCAGACAGAGCATGCTCAGAAATAAATAATCTCAGATTGCTTAATCCATTAATTTTAGGATCATCTGTATTTGCAAAATTCCCATTGTACTTTACATTGTGACTTTCATTGTGGCTTTTATTACTGTTATATTTCTTTTGATAATTATTTCTACTGAGGTGTCTTGGTTTGCCCCGATAATGACCATCTCCATTATTTCTATCAGTTTGAGCCATACCTTTTTGTTTTGAGTGAAAATTGTCTCTGTCTCCATTCCACGATTTGCCTCTGTCTCCATTCCATGATTTTCTCCAGGGTTTGCTCCATTGTTTACCTCTGTGCGTATATTTACCTCGTGCCATCAATGCAAGATCTGAACTTTTAGCATCCTGATCATAATTTTTCATCCTTTCTTCTTCTTGAAGGAGAATACCTGTAAGATCTTCAAAATTTGGGGGKTTTTCKCTCGCTGCAAGTGYTGAAATAAACACWTYATAATHTRGCASTAAACCTTTTAGAGYGATAGTTAYTTGATCAGTACTAGCTACTTTTTCACCTATAGCTGCCAAATTATCACTTAAATCTTTGATGCGAGAGATGTACTTACTTACCCCTTCATTTGCTTCCATCTTAATCGACATCAATTTGGTCTTTAGAAACAATACCCGATTTTCATCTTTGGTTTCATAAAGACCTTTGAGCACGTCCCATGTTTCCTTAGACGTGTCACAATTTCTGATGTGAGGAATAATCTTGTCTTGCACAGAAATTCGCAAAGTAACCTTTGCTCTGGCTTCCCTCTTATTCCAATATGCAATTAATGCAGGATCTATAGGCTTCAGCTCAGTGCCATTCACAATCGTCCAGCCACCAAATAATTCAAGAACAATCTGCAACTTGAATTTCCAATTGACGTAGTTTTCTCCATGCAATTTGGAAGCCTCATTGATATATGTATCAGCCAAATGATGTTGGGCGGTGGCCATTTCAGCTGATCTGTGAGGTGAATGCAAAACTAATCAGCAAAAAAAAATTTCCAGAAAGGAAATTTACTGCTCACCTTAGTCTTTTGCAGGCTGCGCCAGGAAGCAATGGCGGTCAAATAAGCAGAAATCTAACCCAACCAAATCGCATAAATATTTACGGCAGCAGCCGAAACAGAACCCAACCAATTCAAAGAATGGAGAAATCTACACGGCTCCTCACAGTCGATCAAGCAACCTCCAGTAGCAGCGATCTACCTCTCGCGATCCACCAAGAGCAGCAACCTCAAATAGTAAAGGATGGCCTGGAAATACTACGTGTTGCTATGGAGAGAAACACAGTTGCATTTTGTGAAAATGCTCACGTGATTTTTGGTCATAGAGCACGCTGAAGTGATTACAAAAAATACAGGCATAAAAGTTGTTCATACATATGGTATAGACGTGTTGTCTCCTTCTGCGCAAAAAAAAAAAAACTAGAGTTAAACACACTCCAGCGATCTGGCAAACACGACGGCCTTATAACTCCACATGCACAGGTCGGTGGTGAACCAGACTTGATCTGGCAAACACGGCGGCCTTACAGTCTTGAAAAAAAAAATCCGCGATCTCTCTGGTGTGCGGCATGATCTGGGCACACTTCACAGCAGCACACTCCACAATAGCGAACTATCTCCTCCACTTACAGGTATTTCCTCCTCGGCTCTTCAGCGCACTCCTCGGCTCTTCAGCGCACTCCTCCACGCTCAACGCTCAGGATGATCGTTGGTCTGGTAGCTCTTTCAGCTCCACGGTGGCAGCGACTTCACACGGCTCCACATTACCAACAATTGCCAGCTCCTCGTCTCTTCACAACAACACGGGCTTACACTCCTCAACGCCGCGACTCCTCACTCCTCAACGCTGGGACTCCTCACTCCTCAACGCTGGCTCTGATACCAAGTTAAAGACAAGACAGAGAGGCAAATAGAGCAGAGCACAGAGGGCTCGCTCACACAAAGGAATGGTGTAAAACCAATTCGATTAACTAATGAAATCAAGGTACAATATATAGGTGAGATGGTATTTAACAAACCAAATCCTAGATCCATGAAGTGTGGATCTCAAACCTCTCCATGCTAAGTTTAATCAGAACCCAACAATCCAATCCCTAGAAATCTGTCTATCATTTCTACATTATTCCAACATTAACTTTCTATGATATGTAATTAATAAATTGAATATAGAATTCTTTAAATTGAATATAAAAAAAAAATTGTCATGAATTTTTTTTTAATGATATGTAATTAATGAATTGAATATAAAATTGTTTAAATTGAATATAAAAATAAAAAATTCTACTGAATACTATTTAATACTATTTATTAATTATGTTTTACTATTTTTATTTGAAATCAAAATAATAGTTTTTTAATATTATTCAATTATGAACATGTCAAACATAACAAGCGTTATATTTGAAGATTTCTCAAATTTATGATCACAAGCAATCATAAATTGTAATGGGTGCTAGGTTTGAAAAGTTCTCATGCTCATAAAATCCTCAATAACTAAAATGTGAGGTTATTTTTGTCATGCTTCTATGATAAGTAGGGTGGTTTAAATTGAATATAAAAATAATAAAAAAATCCAATAAAAACCATTTGATAATATTTATTAGTTGTGTGTTTTTATTTTCATTTGAAATTAAAATAATAGTTTCTTAAAATTGTTTTTGAGTATTTATGGAATTAAAAGTAAATAAATTTTTAATGTAAAAATTTAACAAATAAAAAATTTTAGGAAATTTTTTTTATCATTTTCAATTGTTTAATTGGATTCAAAAATCACAAAAAAAATGTTTTTGAAAATGTATTTATTTGGATTTATTGAAAAAAAAGTTTTAGAAATAATTAGAATAGTTATTAATATGTTTATGGTGAAAATTATATAATCTGTGAAAATGATATAATCTATCAATTCAAGGTTATCATAACAGAGAAATCATAATTAATGTTTTTATAAATTAAGTGGGCCATATTTTGTTTAAAAATTTAAATCATGATTTAAAAGATTCAGTAAAAATGTTATGAGAGCATTAAAAAAATTTAGTTTAAAAACTTAAATTGTATTACGAAAGTTATGAAATATCCATATTTAAAAATTAAAAAAAATCCTTGATTTTGATTTAAGGAGAAAAGAATAAACTACCTCATAAAACACTAGCATACACATGCTCCAATCTTTTTTTCTTTTATTTTTTTTAGGCAAGGCATATTTAGTTTACTTTTTAGTTTACTTGGAAAAGATTGATTTTAAGATAATTATGAGAATTGAAAATTGTAAGAAATATGAATTTTATTGAGCAAAGATTACAAGTAAATGTGATGGAAGAGATTGATTTCAACATAACTATGAGACTTGGAAATAGTAAGAAATATGAATTTTATTGAATAAAAATTACAAGTAAATGTTATTAAATATATGAATAATTTAAGGACTATTATTTACTTCAGATCTATTTCATAAAAATATAGATATTCAAAAATGTAAAAAACCTTCCAAATTTTTAAAATTGATATCACATAATTATTCAAATATTTAATTATTATTAAAATTGTATTTTGAAAAATTCCAAATTATTTAAATTAAAATCACATAATTATTCAGATATTTAATTATTATTGAAATCATATCTTGAAAAATTTTGAACACCATTTCCTAACACTCTTGTCACTCCATTAGATACCAGCGAGAAGGATCCATTGGAAAATTCTTAAAAAATATTAAGAACTTCAACTTTTGAAACATACTATTGAAGGACCTAAATAAATCTTAGAAAATCCAACTTATAACATATTTATGGAGGAAAAGAGGAAGTATAAAGAATGTAATGTAATTTATTATCCATTTTAAATGGTGTAAATCAAGTTTTATACAGAACTTCATTTTTTGGTTTTTTACAATTTGTAAAAAAAATTAATTGTTGATGATAAATTACGGTCTTTTACAATTTATAAGATTTTTTTTAATTGTTCATAATAAATTAGAAAACAAACACCATAATAAATAAATAAAATATTTAAAGACAAGGTATGCAATTCTTTTTTACTATACTATTTGTATATATCTTGTATATATCTCTAATTTAAATATACTTTACTCATTAACATGTTTATAAACAAATGTCTATTGAATTCTTAATGTGGTGACTTTTTTTAAAGTTAATGTTAATGTTAATAAAATTAAAGGAAATACGCCCTATCCCATCCTCCTCGTAGAAACAAGCCTCTCCCCCATTGAGAGCATGGCTATGACTGGATACCTAATGTATAAGAACAAGTTAAACAACATGGAAGACAAGAGGCTACCTAAAATTGCTTCAAAATCAAGTCATAATAATCATCGACTCAAGCGAGGATGGCATAAAGACACCCGATCTTGGATAAACTATTGGGGAATCATGGAAGAAACCATTTTGCAGAATAAATATACTATTAAAAAAAACGTCAAATCACAATTTAAGGAAAAAATGTGGTGCGATAAAGAGTTAGAGGGAAAAAAGAAAATTAAGGTATTATAAAGATGTAATCAACCCTAATCTAGAAGATCAAAATTATCTATCTGTTTTGCCAAGTGTAAAGAAAAAAATAAGCATTGCTAAGATAAGAACAAATTCTCACGAGCTCCATAGTGAAACTGGGCATTGGTCAGTTCCTAAAACGCCATGGGATGAAAGAGTGTCACCTTTGTGACACTAAGAAGGTTGAAGATGAAAAGCACTTTATCTTAGATTGTCCAGCCTATACCCATATTAGATCTCATTCTCAAAATATTGATCACACTACCAACCTTCCTAACCTCTTAACTCAACAAAAGTATGGTGATCTTGGAAAGCTTCTCTTAATGTTTTTTGAGCACAGAAACAAAATTATAAAAAATCACAAGTAATCACTTACCCTCTTAAAGTCCGATAAACCAATTAAGTCTTAGTAAACGTTAATCATCATCATCATCATCATCAGTTTCATATTTTATGATGAATTTTCACCTTTTTTAATTTATATTTATTTCTTTTAATAAAAAGTTGATGATAAAGTCATGTGCTTCTTCTTCCATTCTTTGCTATTTAAAATCATCTCTTGATGATTCTATTTGAGATAAAAGAAACATTGTTTCTAATTAGAGCCAATTAGGAAATTTGAAATATTTCTCAAGTCAACCTATACACGATAACTTCAAAACAAATAGTTTAAGAAGTTTCATAAGTAATTCTCTTTATCCCCGGGGATAACTAATAGAAATTGGTTATATATTATATGATATCTGGGATGAAAAATTTGGCATTTTATTTTGATAAACCGTGCAACCAATGCCAAAACATGAAAGATTATTGTAGTCAATAGAGATCCATTAAAATTGTCTTAGACACAAGGGATCCATATTACTAAATTCATGATGATATGTTAAAGGAGTGGAATCTCATGATGTCTAATATTATCATGCATTATGCCATTGATGATCGCCTATTTTCCAATTCGTTTAATGTCGTGACATGGTATATCTATGAAACAAAATCACAAAATACAAGAATAGAGTCCATTTCCCCACAAGCATGTGTTTTTCTTGAAATAATAATAAATGGATTGACAAAAATGAACAAGTTGAAGTCAAGTTTGAATTTGGTTTCATTATTGGAGCCCTTTTATTTTCTGAACACTTTTGTGATATTTTCCTTCTCGTTTGCCACCAATACCATGTACTAAACTTATTGTGTTAGATATAATGATAGAGATACAAGAAAAACGATTCATCAAGGGTTACTATATTGATTTCTTTAGATTTCTCATTGAATAATTATTTGGAAAAAAATACTTTAGTTATAAACTATTATATGTATGGCCCATTAATGTTGTACACCAAACTCTAAATATGTCATAAACAAATCCTATTTCAAGTATGGAATCTATTTCTCACTATAATAATGTTTTACCTACACACAATACTTCATTTTTGATGGGTTTGATTTCATAAGAAAAGTGACATTGTTAGATAATATAGAGATCTCGTCCATGGCTTCACCAACTATTGGTGTATGGTTGGGGTGTGGTATTGTCAACAAATTCAATCTCATTAATGTTGTACACCAAACTCTAGAATATGTCATAAACAAATCCTATTTCAAGTATGGAATCTATTTCTCACTATAATAATGTTCTACCTACACACAATACTTAATTTTTTATGGGTTTGATTTCATAAGAAAAGTGACATTGTTGGATAATATAGAGATCTCGTCCATGGCTTAACCAACTGTTGGTGTATGGTTGGGGGTGTGGTATTATCAACAACTTCAATCTCTTGATGACCTTAATCAATATCATGCTATTTTCTTTATTTGTTTCAATAACAAAATGTAGTGGAGTCCTCTTCACCAAAATTTGTGAATGGAAGAGGTGCTCCCCCTCCTTAGGATCCTCTAACTCTTTTGCTTGGATATTTGTAGTTGCAATGGTAGCATTAGGTTCCACATCAATGATCTACTTTCCTTTATCCTTCTCTGAAACAAAGTTTGAGCTAGAGTTTGATTTTTTTTCTTTCATCTCAGCCAACAATGATTTTTTCAAGTGGCATTCATCAATGTTGTGCTAGGCACTTTTGTGGAATTCACACCACTTTCTAGTGTCCATCTTCAACTTCCTGTTACCCTTATTTGCATGCAACTTGGATTGGTTTTCTTGAGGTTGGATATCCTTGCTCTATCCTTTGTTTTGTGAGTTGGGGACACCTTTTCCATGCTTCTTTCGTGGTGTATTTGCAGACCCAATCTCTCACTTATTCCTCTACTTAAATTTATGCTTGATTTTGATAGAATATTGATAAGAAACTCCCAATGAGGAGATGTCCAGGAAATCCATATCTATTTCGATGTACCTATGTAGGTTGTTAGGATACTTCAAATCCAAGTTCCCCTCGGAGTCTCAAATTCCCATGTTTGAGCGCATTGAAGATATCACTGTACTACGACACCATATGGTCTCTCTCCAATTACAAAGTTGTCGATCTCATGTACCAGTCATCATCATTCCCAGTAGGGTGGAATTCATCCTTAAGGGCATCAACACAAGTTTCCCAAGTGGATTACATCCTAAATGTTGTAGACTCATGTCCATCATGTATGTTACAGTATTGTTCGCACCAATATTTGACATGGTGAAGGGCCTTAAGGAGTGCAGAATTGATATTTTTTATCTTTGACATTTTTTGAACAGATTAATAAACCTCTAACAGATTTAACCATTTTTGAAAAGCATCTTCATCTATCTTTCCTTCAAGTAAAGTAATTTCAAATTCAACTTGTACGTTGAAGGGTGTCGCACCTCCAAAATGGTTTCTTGTTGAAGGTGTATTGATCGTTGTTGGTAGTTGTCAAAGGATTTGTGTGAAACTTTCCATCATCTCGTTCCTTTGTCACATGAGGTATTCCTCGAGCAATAGCTTGATAAGATCTCCTACTTCGTCATCTATGTTTTCATCTTCCATGGGAGACCACTTAGGAAGACGAGAATGGTCTTCCCCAAGAAAAAATTGTTTGAGACCCAACTCTCTATACCTTGAACTCATCAAGGACATGCATTATGAATCAATAAAGAGAAGATTGACCCAATACCATTGATGTGGATTGTATAGAGAATGGAATGAAATGCATGAATATGAATGAAAACACACACATGAAAATATTGTAGGGAGCATAGTAGTATATTGAGAACCACTTTATCTTAATAAATGAAATAGGAAAAGACCGTGAAATGCAAATAAATACAACCTAGCTAGAATGGTGGTAGCTTATCTGTTAAGAGAGAGGTGTCAACAATGCTCATTCATAAGAAAACATTGCAATAGGCTGAAATTGTCTTTTAACATAAAGTACTAAACCCTAAATATCAAAAAACCTAACCCTAGGAGATGAAGCACCAAAAGGATTGTTGGCCCTAAGGTGGCGAGTTGATACCTCAAATTCTCGAGGGTGAAATTTTTGCATACGATCTTTGTTTGAGGTGCACAATAGCTGGTTAAAAATATGTAACTAAGGACTACAATTTTTGGCAAGCCTGAGCATTCCCTGAAAACCTCAAGCCCCAAAATGCCAAAACACATCATTTAAGGCCTCAAAATGGCCCCAAAACTTTAGGACCTGAAAACTATAGATAAAAAAAACTATCAAGATGGAGAATTTTGTTGAGTTGGTGGAAGAGGTGGGAGGCCAATGATGTCTTCTCAGATCAAAACAACATTGGTATTATTGGAATATGGTTGAAAAAATATATAAAATCTCATCCCAAGAATTTCTTGTGATGGTTTTAAGGCCCCAAATTGAAATCAATGTAAATTTGTTGATACTCCTCATAATTTTTATTATGACCCCAAAACTGAGATGCCATGTCGACTCTACTTCTAACAACACTAATCCTGCTACAATATCACAAGTGCTTTGAGTCACAACTTAAAATGATTGTAACTTGCATGATAGTTCTCAAAATCTCTATCATTAACCCAATTCTGAAATGTTGTGACCAGTCTACTTCTAATGATATTGAGACTACTGGAATCTTATTCATAAGTAGAGATATAATTGTGTAGCAAGAATTTCTCACAAGGGTTTTGGGCCACGACTTAAAATAGTTGTAAATTCTATGATACTTATTAGAATTTTTGTTATGTCCCCAATTTTAAATTTTCATGATCACTATGCTTCTAGTGGCGCTAGTAGAGAGAAAACATTGCCATAAGAAAACTTGAAAAAGAAACAAAAATAAAAATAAATAAAATAAAATAAAAAAATCTTCTCATTGGCCAAGGAAAATGCTTTGATATCACTTGTAAATAACACCGATAGATAAAATATAAACTTCTGACTAACAAATGCATCCATATGATAATCAACACCAATATTGCAGGGAAAACCCTTAACACGTGGTAACACCATCAATTACTCAATATTCTATCCAAGTACAATATAGTATCCAATATGCTTAATGCATCAATATGCATGTGTGCATATACTCTCTCATAAGTATTCTTAGGGATCTGGGGTCTGAGAAACATCTACAGCTTTTATAGGGCCTTGACGACTAATACGATGTGGAGGGTTCTGATGAAAAATGGCATATGGCATCGTGTCATAAAAGACAAGTATATTTCTCACGGGACAGTAGCGAGGTGGCTGAGATCGGCTACGAATGTTGCAGTGCAGGGATCTCAGACTTGGAGAAATCTACTTAAATCCTTGCATATTATTTTACACTAGCTTGCATGGAGTCTAGGCTCGGGAAAGTCCATTATTGTTGGAAAAGATCTAATCCCGGGCATGGGGAATGCCTCGATCTTGTTTGAAGATCTGGTAACAAATCTAAATTTGAGAAGCGTTTATTATTTGTATTAGGCTAGAAAAAAGCTACATCTTGGCACGATCTACTCTATTTGGCTAACCAATGATGATTTGGGCCCGGTGGGAGATTTAGCATTAGAATGGGAGATGCTCAGAAGATCCTTAATCGATTCCGGAGTCCAGCTACTAGACAAGCCATATGTTTTAAAATGGATGGGTGGTGACTATTTTGGCCAGCTAACAGTTAAAAATGTGTATGATGCCTTAGAGTCAAAACAATGGAAAATTTTAGTTGGAGGATGGAGGAAGATTTTATGGTTATGGAAATGTCCTCTAAAAATCAAACTCTTTGTTTAGTTGGTTGTAGAAAATAAAATTCTCACTTGGGAGAATTTACAACTCAGAGGACATATTGGACTAGGTCTTTGCTATCTATGTAAGAGCAATTGGGAGTTTGTAAATCATCTGTTTGTAGATTTCTCATTTACTATTTTTGTCTAGGATAGGATTAAAGCAGCAAAATCTCTTACAACTAGGTGGAATGGTGCATCAGTAGTAGAGTGTTTTAAAAATTGGAATGTCCAAAATCGATCATATCCTACTATGTTGGCCTTTCTTTGTTGGTATATCTAGCTAGAAAGAAACTTCTCCATTTTTGACTCATGAAATCCTTCTATTAGAAGGTGGTCTACAAAACATTAGGCGCAGTGGGTGAAACCAGGAAAAAGGTAAAAGAACATATGTTGTGAGCTCATGCTGGTATAACAACTGGTCAAAGTATTATTGGGTGGTTTGATGGGGCTGTGCAACATAATCGTAAAAAAAAGTGGGGCAGGCGGGGTGATAAAGATCAGTGAACATTCAACTTATAAATGGACATTAAATTGTGGGCATGGAACAAATACTAGAGCATAGCTTATGGGGGTATGGGAATTACTTACTTTGGCATCTCGACTCTCATTCTAAGATATCCTTGTCCATGGAGACTCTAAAATAGTCATAGATTGGTTGAAGGGTAAAGGTACACTACATGTGGTCACCCTAGACTGTTGGAAGGAAATGATAGTTGATCTTATCAAGCTCTTCAATAATATTTCTTTTTCTCATGTTTATAGAGAAGATAATCAAGAGGCGGACAATTTATCTAAATCGGATCTCCAAAAGCAACCAAGGATTATTGCATACTATCTATGTGAAGAGGGTTATCGGGGTCCAACTTTGTTCTTACATTTGTATTAGAAGTCTTTGGAGAGGCTACAGTGAACATTTCTGAAGATTTTGGGGGGCCCTTTTCTACAGCTTTATGCAACGGGTAATATGTATTTCCTTTTTCATGTCTATGTACTTTTTGTTCTATTGGAGTTTAGTTGGAGTCTCTACAAGGGATTTTGTTCCCACAAAAGAGTTTTTGGGTGATGTAACAGTCCAAGGTATCCAAAGGGTTATTATTATGTAGAAGTATGATATGTGATTAGTTTATATTTCAATATAAATATAAAGAGAAATTTTGTGTGGAAAAAAAAAATTTCTTAGGGATCTATGCTAATTACCCCTACTATTACTTTTAATATCCATTGACTACCTAGTGATCCTTATTTAATGAGTAATGTCCATTAAATTTAATGTGTAATTATTGAGTTTAAGCACAAACAACTATTGAACCTTATTATTTTATGAATATGACTACAATATATTAATTATCCTTCTTAGATACCTCCCTAAATATTTCACATTATGTTAATTATCCTCTTCAAATACCTTATATAAATTACATGATTGAACTATTCATAAATAAAATATAGTCAAAAATATGTTATAAAATATATAAACTAGATAATTATTTATAATGTACATAAACGATATATAAAATCACTTTCTAAATAAGTACAATAATATAACTTCAAATTTAATATATATTTGTTTAATTTCTTAAATAATATGAAGTCAACTAATAAAGAAGTGACTTTAGATGTTCAAAACTTTGGATATCTAAATATTTCAAAAAAATAGTAAAAATTCATAAAGACTTTCAATAAGACTTTCAGCTGTCCAATCAGATCATGACATATATGGTATTTTTTATTATATACAAATCAATATTTTTAGTTCTCTAGTTCCAACAATAAAGATTATGCAAATATTTTTGATCAAAGGACAAACTAATATAAAGTTAATGATTACTATAATTTCTCTATAATCCATCTACACCTTCGACAAAACTATCAATATGAATTAATAAAAATAACCTTATAATAAAAATCTAAGAAAATAATTTTTTAATAAAAATTAAATAAAATTCTATAGAATGAATCTTTTTACAAAGCTATACCTTATTCATTGAATTTCCCATTATAAATGTGAATGGAGAAGAAAATTTCATAAATATGTATATCATAAATATGTATGTTTGAGAGATATTTTATTCTTCCTTTCATTATAATTACTTTTAATTTTATTATGATATTTTTTTAATATTTTATATAATATATATAATTTTTTTCAAAGTAAAAAAGTTATAATATTAAGAATTTGAAAGTTTGCAAATATAATATTTAATATAATATATTTTTAAGGTCGTTGATTATTGATCCTTTTTATAAAGGGATAGACTACTTTTCTAGGTTTGAATTTATAACATCTTAAAAGTAAATACATATTCTAAATCACTAAACTCATTTAAGTTGTATAAAAAAAATAATGTTCTAACAAATAAATAGTAAATAATATTTTTATTACTTTATTATATATATTCTATGAAAATTATAAATTTAATTAAGTAATAAGAATTTTTGGTATATAAACAGGTTGTTTAAATGTTCTATGTTTTGGTATTTTTGGTTGGAATTCAGCAATATAAATTTTGGTGAAATCTCATTTTTTTTTTTGTTTAAATTTCATTTTTGAATGTATAAATCTATTATCTTGCCTGAAGAATTTTGTTTGGAAGTGATCTTGGGAAGCTACATTTCATTTTTCCATTAATAATGGTGTTGGTTAAAGGTTCTTCTTTTGGGTTTTTTGTCAAAGTGGACAAAGTAAGTTTGGATTAAATCGTTATTTTTTGTTGTTTAAATTACATTTATGAATGCATAAATGGATTCAACCTACTGAAAACCCTAGAACACTAGAATTATACAAACTTAACCACTCAAATATTCAGATCTAATCATTCATCAATGATTTCAAACAAAATTAAAAAGAAAAAATTAAACATCCAAAAAATAGAATTAATAATTCTTAAAAAAAAACAACTAAAGGGTCTCAATGGAATCTTTGACTAACAACCCAGAAGCTAACTGTCATTGCATCCTCCTTGGATTGGTAGGATAAAATCTTATGTTTGACTTTATTAAACTCCAATAAATTTATGGAATTACAAAAGGGTTGTTGACACATTGCATAATGGGTTGTTATTCTTGGTCGGTGTTGAATTAAGTAATTATATTACATTTTTTTAACCCCAATGCAGATTGAGTAGTTATGTTACATTTTTGTTGTTTGAATGCATAAATGAATGCAAATCTGCAGATCCAATCATTTATCAACAATTTCAAACAAAATCAAAAAGAAAAAATTAAACATCTAAAAAGTAGAATTAATAATTCTTAATAAAACCAGCTAAAGGGTCTCAATGAAATCAATGAAATCTTTGACTAACAACCCAAAAGCTAAATGTCATTGTATCCTCCTTGGATTGGTAGGATAAAATCTTATGTTTGACTTTATTAAACTCCAAAAACTTTATGGAATTACAAAAGGGTTGTTGACACGTTACATAATGGGTTGTTGTTCTTGGTCGGTTGTTCTTGGTAGTTATGTTACATCTTTTTAACCCCAATGCAGATTGAGAAACTTTCGGAATTCTATGTCTCTCATCATTATGGAGCGTCCATCATGAAGAAATGTAACATTTGTCCACGTCATCTTATTATTATGTATTATTATGTAGAATCTCATGCACCATAATCAATATTCATTATATGCTCCACAAGTATAGGTAGGCTTACCGATTTACAATTTCACGATCTAATCTAACATTTCCCCGTTATTAACGGCACATCTCTTTCAATGGAAGATTGGGTAAGTGATTTGAATTATATGATATAAAAATAAAAAAGCCATAAAGTTACGCAATCTGTAAAGAGCTCAGATAAAGAGTAGTACGGAATAATTATGCGGAAGGTAGCGAGCGATAACGTGGGTTCAGATAACGTGAGCCAAAGAATATGGAGATTGAAAAGGTAAAAAATTAAAGTAAATGTAAGGCCTAGGGATCGAATTTGAAAGGAAGAGTTATATTTTAAATTAAAAGGCTAATTTTATTATAATCTTTCTAAATTAACATGTTAAAATAAATTATTTTTTTGATATGAAAAATGAAAAAAAAAAATTAAAATTTTATTTATAAAATAATTATTTTATTTATAAAATAATTATTTTATAACCCATTCATTAAAAAGAAAAAAAACTCTTAATTAATTATTTTCTAAAAATTTAGTGAGAGTAACTCATAGGAATAAGAACAACCATACGCAAGGTACAATAATAGATGAAACGGAACAACAGAGCTCTATATAAGGATCTCCCTTACGAAATGCTTAAGGAGCTCTATATAAGGATCTAGCTTGATTCAACTTCATATAAGGATCTCGGTTGACTACTACTAAAGAAGTGTCCGGTGGGCATACAATGTTGAATCAGAAGCATGAAGAAAGGGAGTGATCTCAATTATATTCAAAGCTTATCTTTGCTTGTGATCTCAATGATATTCAAAGCCTATCTTTGCTTTTCTTGCTTATTGGTCAAGAGAAAGAAAAGAATTATGAATTGAATCAACTACGTTTTTATTGGTGGGTCTTCTACGGAGCTCTCCACCCCAGTGCGTAGGTAATAGTTCTATTTTGTTACTTGCATATGATATTTTCACTTACATCCGACCGAGAGAAACACAAGCCACACTAACATATATTGGGACAAACTTCTAATACAAATATACATCTCCATCTAGCCTAGAGAAACACAAACCACACTAACATATATTGGGACAAACTTCGAATACAAATATACATCTCCCTAGAAGGAACATGATGATGCTGCAGAAGAAACAACAATAAAATACATTAACACAAAACAAATCCACAGAGAAGATAGAGAACTAAAAATTGCCCTGTTCGAAAATAACAAAGATAAGAGGAACAAAGATAAACCTACAACAGATCGAGAACTTGGGAAGAGTTGCCTCCTAATTTTGAATTCACAAGGCTAGTAGTTGTTGGTGTTTAGAGAATTCACATCCAATTTACAACTCCTTTATGCTGGTGTTTAGAGAATTCACCCTTTGATCTTTCATCTCTCTGAGTTTAATAAATAGAATATGCATGCATACATGAGCTCAATAAAAATAAGATTGTATTTGTAGAAAAATATAACAATTCTTTTTTTGAATTAACTTTAAATATGAAAAATTGGTAACATTCTTTTTTTTATTACTTTGATATAGAGAAAAAGATTCTTAACATATTTTTTTATTACTAAGATCTAGAGGAAATGATTAATAAATGAAAAAACTTATAAAAACAATAAAAAAATAAAAAGTAAAACTTATTAAGGAAATTTCCAACCCATAAAAAAAATAATGAAAAATGAATATATTAAAAAAAAATTCCTTACTCTTCAAATGAAAAAATATGAAATAATTTTTATTTCAAATTTGAGAAGTGTTTTTTTTTATATTAATTTTCATTTACATTGAAAATGTTTTTAACCCCTTTTTTGAAGGGTGAGAGAGCATAATAAAAACCTCAATTTTAAGTTTTATTAGGAAAACTCATCAATATTTTTTCTATTTTTCCAAATTAATAAATGATAAAAATGCTAAACCACAACCTCAATGACATAAGGCTTGAACTTATAACCTCCCCATATCAAACTTATAATCTCCCATACCAAAAAAGTATAAGCATGTCTAACCAGCTATGCTATCCCTAGAAGCTAATATTGGACACACTTTACATAAAGGAGGATGCATGATTTGAAATAAATATTTAAGTAAATCTACGTGTCAAATATATTTTTATGGGTTTCACCATACATCTTATTAAAAAGGGGTATACCTATTGAAAATGGGCAGATTTAATAGGGGTTTAGTGCTTAATAAGTTTTCTATGGACATGATTAAATATGGCTGGAATATTCTTAGTAGTCACACAAAATAAATGGTTGTGATTTCAATCATTAACTTCCTAGCTATTATAAAGACATCCGTTTATGTGTTTACTTTTTTACATTTACCTAATCATATTTAAAAATTATTTTGATAGCTAACTAATTGCCATTCATCTTATCAACCTTTCGGCGTTTATCAACCACAATTATATGGTTGTACTAGTTTATTCATGTTTAATATTATACAAAATCGTCTTAATCGTAACCACTAAAATCTTTTCACCGACCATTTTCATAAAAATAATAAAATAATTTATTTTAATATACATATTTATTCCACTCGAAAATAATTTAAACACAACTACCGAAATCCCTATGAGCATGTTTAAACCAACTTTTATGTAAAAGAGTTTTATATGAAAAATAAAATAATTCAATAACAATGTACAATTGAAAAAAATATATTATAAATAAGATTCGTTTAGTTTTAATGAGGTAGTTCATATTAGTAGAAAACAGAGAATGAAGATTATCCTCATATTCACGAATGCAATTATTTTCCGCTGATCTATATACTAGCACATCCACATGCATAGGGGATGGTGAACGCCGAAAGGGATCACCATTCCAGGGATCACCATTACAGAACTATTTCTGATTTCTTGTATTATGTTAGTTAGTAAACATTGATAAGTATTATCGTTTCATAACAAGGTCACTGTATTATATTAATGATTAGTATTATATTAATGATTAATGTTCAAATTAATTTTCTATAGATAAAATGTATTTCAAGTTTCAAATAAATACAAAGATAACTATATATAAAACACAGTAAAGTAGAAATCATCATACCTTAGGATCATGTATTAATCTATGATTAAGATCATGTATTAACACACTTGTATTAATCATCATACCACTGTGGTTGCCATTAGGAAGAGAATTACATACATTAAACATATTGCTCCAGTATTCTTTATTGTCAACAGAGAGCCCGCTCACGGATCGAATCTTGCCACAACCAACAGTGGCATAGCCATTAGGGGGAGTTACTACCATATCTAAAAGCATATCAGCGTTAAAACCATCGTATCTCACCCAGACTTGAACCCGCCACTGCTGTTAATTTCATCGGAATGAATGTGTTGAGCTTGCACTAGAGAAATTCATGTCGTTTAACATAACCGAGGGCAACAAAAGCTCGTGATGGCTATCGGGTAGCTCCATGTTCTCTTCGTGGCCGGAGCTGTGGACATCATTGTGAGATTTCTCCGAGACTATGGTTGGTTTCTTAATTCTTAGACTGGTCTAAGTGAAAAGAATTAAAGTGAGGGGTGGATGATATAGCTTTTCTTACTGGGTCGGTAACATGAAACGCTAGAAACGCCAGAAAATATATCGATTCAGCTCCACCCAGGCCAAACGTGGCCACGGTTCACGATTCAGCTCCACTCTTAGTAGGCCAAAAACGCAGGCCAAATGTGGTCATGCTTCACATCCAAGTTAATACGTGCAATCCATTTGAGGTAGTGAATGTTAATTATTCAAATGTGGCAATAAAATCTTGCATAGATATTAATCCATGTTAATCATCTTAACATGGCAATCACATGGTCTTACAGTAATTGCTTACTATGATTAGGTAAATGTGAAAAAGTAAACATGTTAATGCATGCATTCATGAATGTAAGGAAGTTATGAACAGTAAATCTTATTCATTGATTTGGGAGGATGACTAAGAATATACCAGCATCTTCAATTGTTGACCATAGGATGAATATTTAAGATTAAAAGATCATTAAATGTGCCCATTGTCACCTTTCGATGTAATTATACTTTAGATAAAAATACAAAATAATAAAATTTGATATTCATAGTAATATTGATTTATAAAATGTTTTATGTAAATATATGTATTTTTTTTATTAAAAAGGTTTTATATTCATATATATATATATATATATATATATATATATATATCAATGAGGACTGCTCAAAAGAGATTAACTGCAATATCAGAGTCAAACAAGGTTGTCCTTTGTCCCCTACCATTTTTGGCATATACATTGATAAATTAGAAGAATGCTTGGAAAAAGTAGGTTGTGTCGGTCCTACTCTCACTGGTATAGTCATTAATCTTCTTCTTTATGCCGATGATATCGTTCTTATGGCAAGGAGTCCCCGTGATCTTGAAAACCAACTAAGAATCCTCAAGGATTTTTGCTCCAATATAGGTATGACTGTTAATACCGATAAGACTAAGGTCATGATTATTAAATCCAATAAGATCCCTTATGATACCTTTGTATATGACAACAACAGCTTGGAGGAAGTGACAAGTGACTTCATACAAATATCTTGGAATTGATATTCACCACAAGATTAATTGGAATTATAGCACTGAGAAAAGGATTATTGGGGGATGGAAAGCTTATTATGGGCTTGAAAACAATTGTAAATCATCTGATCTTTGGAGTTGGGATAAGAAGAAACTCCTCTTTGAGACTCTTGTTACACCTATTATTCTTTATGGATGTGAAGTTTGGGGCTGTAGTATCTCTCGCGAATCCTGGAGAAAGATATAGCAAATACAAATAAATTTTATAACCTATAATCTAAAAATTAAAGGAAATATGCCCTATCCCATCCCCCTCGTAGAAACAAGCCTTTCCCCCATTGAGAGCATGGCTATGACTAGATACCTAATGTATAAGAACAAGTTAAACAACATGGAAGACAAGAGGCTACCTAAAATTGCTTCAAAATCAAGTCATAACCACCATCGACTTAAGCGAGGATGGCATAAAGATGGCTGGTCTTATCTAAACTATTGGGGAATCATGGAAGAAACCATTTTGAAAAATAAAGATACTATTAAAAAAACGTCAAATCAAAATTTAAGGGAAAAATGTGGTGTGATAAAGAGTTAGAGGAAAAAAGAAAATTAATGTATTATAAAAATGTAATCAACCCTAATCTAGAAGATCAAAATTATCTATATGTTTTGCCAAGTGTAAAGAAAATAATAAGCATTGCTAAGATAAGAACAAATTCTCATGAGCTCCATAGTAAAACTGGACGTTGGTCAATTCCTAAAACGCCATGGGATTAAAGATTGTGTCACCTTTGTGACACTAAGAAGGTTGAAGATGAAAAGCACTTTCTCTTAGATTGTCCAGCCTATACCCATATTAGATCTCATTTTCAAAATATTGATCACACTACCAACCTTCCTAACCTCTTAACTCAACAAAAGTATGGTGATCTTGGAAAGCTTCTCTTAATGTTTTTCGAGCACAGAAACAAAATTATAAAGAATCACAAGTAATCACTTACCCCCTTAAGGTCTGATAGACCAATTAGGTCTTATTGGACGTTAATCATCATCATCATCATCATCATAATTTAGGTAAAAATACAAAATAATAATTTAATATTCGTAGTAATATTAATTTATAAAATGTTTATATGTAAATATATGTATTTTTTTCATTAAAAAAGTTTTATATTCATCTAAATATGGATGTACATGTGTTGTTCAAAATGAACCATCATAATTGAGATACTACATAACCACTCCCTAAAAATCCAAAAAATAACTATAAGTGTGACATTACCTCTTCCATTTTCATTCTCACAACAAAAACATTTTCACCATAATAAACAAAAGCTCATACTTATCTTAGAAACATATGCACATCAAAGAGATACCAAAAATGATGATCTCAACTTAATCGTAATTAGTAATGGAACTCCATGGCTTCCATCTCTTGACCATCTCACTAATCATAGACATCAAAAGAGTACGATTGCAAATCCAATGCTTCCTTTGATAATTCATTTACCTTTTGGTTTAGCTCCATGTAGATATGCTTGAAAGAGTACCACTGCTTCCTTTGATAATTCATTTACCTTTTGGTTTAGCTCCTTGTAGATAGTTTGAAAGAGTACTACTGAAGAGACAAAAGAGTATTTTAGATTTCATAATTCATCACCCTTTTGGTTTAGCTCCTTGTATATATGGTTGAAAGAGTACCATTGAAAAGATAGAAGAGTATTTTGGATTTATTGAAGAAGAAAGGAAAGACATATATTATCCACCATAGCCTTTTCACATGTTTAATTTATGACTAATTTAGAGTCACCCATGACTTGTAAACTGGATACCCCCACTTGTTGGCAAAATGAAGAAGGGTCCATAAAGCTGAGAACTCATCCTTAGTGTTTGAGCCTCTGCCTAGAGCATATCGAATGTAAAAAAATGACTTTGATTAATGAACAAAATTGCACCAACACCAAGTCTAGGTGGAGCATATCAAAGAATCTCCATGGAATATTAGACTCTAACTAAGGCATAATCAGAACTCGTGTCTCCTTTGGCTTGGGTTTTGTCCTATATTGTTTGCATAATTTCACTATGATGCTAGGAGTTACCTCCGTTGGGATAATTTTTTCTTGAAAGATATATGAATTGCGAGTCGAGCCCACTTGATGATGAAAATATGGATACTAAGAAAAGCCCCATATTCCTTTACCGAATAATCTTCTAACCGGACAAGAAAACACTCTTCTAAGCATGGATTGTTCCAAACTAACGAAGGATTGAGAAAGCGTGCCACCAATGACCAAATTTTCTTTTTCTCAACATGGAGTTGAGTTCTGGTGTGTCACACACACACACACATATAACTAGCATAAATCCATCTTAACTTTGGATCTATCATTCTTTGAGAGAAATCAAATTTGTGGGGTTGCAAACCTTTCTTCAAATTTCTAAATCTAAAAAACATTTTCACCTTGATGGACTTGATCCCTCTCCATTCATGGTAAATATGGAGTAGCTACAATCCAATATGAGGAAGATCTCTAATTCCTTCCATGCTCAACATGGACTTGACATGTGCAATTTAAAAACAATATTAATAATGACAAAATGTTGGCCATAAACAAAATATTTCAATTTGTCCACCATAAGTAAAATAATTGTATATCAACTTTACATATATATATATATATATATATATATATATATATATATATATATATATATAAT
>ML781413.1:372160-389060 GCA_009831015.1 Picea engelmannii
AGAAAAGAACCAAAAGGTAGAACTTTTAGACTAGGCTAAAAAATTATTATGGTTAAAACATTTCAATGGTGTGTTGTGAGATGGAGTTGACACGTGTCATTTAAAAAATATTAATAATAAAAAGAATTTCAATATTGGGTATACATATATAAAGTAATTGAAGGTATAGGTGTTCTCTACATCCTTGAAGAGTAATTCTTTGAATGTGGAGTTTACAAGTGGCATTAAAAAAAAATAACTAAAAAAATTCAATGTCATGAAATAAACTTTATATATATATATATATATATATATATTGGAAGTAAGAAAATTCTTATGGTTAAAAGTAATTTGAATATGGAGCATAATAAAATATTTCATTACTTCTTATATAGGTGCTTTCTATACCTTGATATCAGGGAGATGTGTAATTCTTTTTGTAATCAGCATGGAGTTGACAAGTGGCAACACACACACACACACACACACACTTTAAACTGGTGATTAAAACATTCGAATGGTGTGCTACTCATATGAAGGAGGTGTGTAATTCCTTGTTCTCAATTTAGATTTGACAAGTGGAATATATACACACTTTAAACGGGTGGTTAAAACATTCCAATGATGTGCTACTCATATGAAGGAGGTGTGTAATTTCTTTCGTGCTCAATATGGATTTGACAAGTGGAATATATATATATATATATATATATATAATGATTATGATGATGATGGATAACATCCATTAAGACCAAATTTGATCTATCGAACCTTACGAAAGGTAAGGAACTAGTGTAGATCCATGCCAACTCAGATTTATCATGTGATTAGAGGGATCAAATCCCTCAAGGTGCAAACCTCTTTTTAGAACACAAAACTTGAGGAAAGGTTTTCACCTTGAGGCATGTGATCCCTCTCAGCCCATGATAGATCCAGATTTAGATGGATCTTGGTTAAAACATTTGAATGTTGTGCTACTCATATGAAGGAGATGTGTAATTCCTTCCATTCTCAATATGAAGTTGACATGCATACATACATACATACATACATACATACATATATATATATATATATATATATATATATATATATATATATATATATATATATATATATATATGGGCATGTGCAAGCTAATGATGGTGATCCATATTATTTTCCGGATTATTTTCAACACGAAATGAGAGCAGAGATATAATAAAGAAATATACAGAGATATCTCTTATATCCAATAATATAACATAAATGTATCAGAGATGCAACCATAAACACAGAGATATAGTAATACAAAATTTTCTATTAATGAGTGAAAATGTACAAAGACTGTAAAAATACAGAGTGAAAGACTTGTTAGAATGGTGGTATCTTATCTTTGAGAAGATATGTGTCCGCTACTTGCATTCACAAAATGAAAATCCAACAGTTTTGTGGACCCCGTTTTCGGTAGTTTGGTGTATCAACTTCTCGAAGGCGTAACTTTGGCATACGATCTCCATTTGGGGTGCACAATAGCTTGTTGGAAAGGTACCGTTGAAGAGATTAATTTTGGGGGCTTAATCAAAACCTTTGGTAATCATTAAGGAGATCGATCCCTAAAAACCTTCATTTAGGCCCTCAAAATGGTCCCAGAAGTTTAGGAACTGAAAAAATGCTAAAAATAGTAAGTTGCCAAAAAATTGTTTTGAGTCAGTTAGAATAGGTGTGCGGACACCGATATCCACCTGGATGAATCCTCCCTTATTAGGAAGAAATGGTATCCATTGCGTTGATTTCTCGGGGGAGAGGAGAAAGCGATTGTTGAATCTGAAGTTTGGTGAGTTACTTGCCTTGCTGGAGACGTTGCACTGCTTGGTTTGTGGAAGGATGTCATGAACCTATTGTTGGAGGGGTTGAATCTATTCAACCAGTTGGGCTACATGACATGACTTTGTGCAAAAGGAATCTTTGTGCTTTGTTGCAATCTTGTTGACCTACTTTTGTTGGATAGAAGGTGCTTGGGTCGAGGCGATAATGGTTGCAATATCCTTTCGTTCACCTTTTGAACAAATTATGAAGGAGTTGAATTTTGTAGTATGAGATACTACCTTGCGTCATTGTTTAGGTGGGACAGTAGTTGGAACTACCTATGGAATCCTATAGAGATGACCCCCCAGAGTAACAATGACACTACGGGGTCGAGACTCATAGATAGCATGGCGCTTCCACATATATGGCTGGCCCAAGAGAACATCATAAACATATAGCGGGAAAACATCACATAATACCTCATCTTTGAAGGGATGGATGTCATATGACAATGAACACTATTGACTGACATGAATATCGTGTCCCTAGCGAAGCCACTCGATGTTGCATGGTTGCGGGTGTGGTGTTGTCGACAATCCCAACTGTTTGACGACCTCTGTTGAGATGAGGTTCTTCTAGCTTCCACTACCAAAAATAAAATTCAATGGGGTCCCCTTCACCCACATATGTGAATGAGAAAGGTGTTCCCCATCTTCAAGCTCTGTTGGTTCTTCTAGTTGAATTGTTGTGGTCACGACAATAGCAGTGGGGTCTGCGTTGATGATCTATCTTCTATCATTATTTTCTGAATCAGGGCTCTGATCCTTGTCTTTGATCTCAACCACTAATGATTGTTTTGAGTGAAATTCATAGATGTTGTGCCAAGGGATTTTTTGGAAATCGATCCATTTTTTGTTGTTCTTCTTCGTCTTTTCGTGACCCTTCTTTTCCTGTGGCTTGGATTGGTTTTTAAGAGACTATTTGTTAGGGACATATTTATCATACTTTGGTTGTTGCAGATTTGCAGAACCGAACTCTTGTTTGTTCTGGTGCTTAATTTTATGCTCGAATTTAACAGCATATCAATAAGAAGCACCGAGTGATGAGATGTCCAGAAAATCCATTTTAGTTTGTATGTATCTTTGTAGAGCCCCATGGTATTTCAAAACCAAATGTCATTCGGATTCTTTGATATCCATCTTGGTGCACAAGGTATGGAAGGTATTGGTGAACTCCATAACTTCTTGGCCCCTCTCTTGCCGGAGTGTGGTCCATCTCATGTACTGGTCCTCATAGTTGCCAATAGGGTAATATTGTTCCTTTACCGCATCCACACAGAAAATCCCAAGTGGGCTCGGCCCCATATATTCCAGACTCCTCTGTGGAAATTAGCTTCAAATAAGTTTCCCACCAATGTTTGACATGGGGGAGAGCCTTAAGGAGTGCGAAGGTGATATTTTCCCTATCAGAGAAATTATGAACAAATAACTAACCTTCTAGCAGATTTAACCATTTTTCTAGGGAATCCACATCTATCTGTCCTTCAAATATGAGAATATCAAAATTAACGTGTACCTTGAAAGGAAAGGTGTGTCCAATGTGGTTGTTTGATGAATACGTGCCTATTGTTATCGACAAGAATTGAAGGATGTGGAAAAAATTATCCATCATTTCGTCCCTCTGTCGTGTGAGAGCTTGCTCAAGCAACATATTAATAGAATCGTTTGCTATGTTGTTTTTATTTTCTTCCACCATGGAGGGTTTCTTGGGCATGTGAGAGCGATTGTATTCAAGAGAGACAAGCTCGAGACCCAGCTTTCTATACTCATACTGCGTCGGGGACATGCACTGAAAAATGTTCAAGAGAAGTCTTCTTTGATACCCCTAATACGGATTATTTTCGGCATGAAATGAGAGCGGAGATATAATAAAGAAATATACAAAGATATCTCGGATATCCAATAATATAACATAAATGTATCAGAGATGAAACCATAAACATAGATATACAATAATACACATTTTTCTATTAATGAACGAAAATGTACAAAGACTGTAAAAATACAGAGTGAAAGACTCGCTAGAATGGTGGCAGCTTATCTGTGAGAAGAGTTGTGTCCGCTAATCGCATTCGCAAGAAGGTGATTTTACAATGAGTCTCCAAAGGCCTTTTTATCATAAAGAAAATTCAAAACCCTAACCCCGGAAGATGAAAATCCAATAGTTTTGTGGACCTCATTTTGGGTAGTTTGGTGTATCAACTTTGCAGGGGCATAACTTTGGCATATGATCTCTGTTTGGGGCGCACGATAGCTCGTTGGAAATGTATCGTTGAGGAGATTCATTTTGGGGGTTCAATCAAATCCTTCGACTATAATTGAGGAGATTGATCCCAAAAAACCTTCATTTGAGCCCTCAAAATGGCCCCAAAACTTTAGGAACCGAAAAAACTGCTACAAATAGTAAGTTGCCAGAAAACTGTTTTGAGCCAGTTGGAATAGGTGGGTGGCCACCGATGTCCACCTGGATCAGATGGTCTCTCTTGATGCGTTAGTGGCAACACAAACATGGAAAAATAACAATAAATTAACTTGGAGGGATTATTCAAGGTAATTTTACAATGAATTTGGGTATGGTATACAAAGATAAAATGTAGGAAATTGAATTAACTTTGCAAATATACAATTTTTATTTATAGAAATTGTGAATAACTATGTGAAATTTGAGTTTTTCTAGCAGGTATGTTATTTTTCTAGCAAAATATAAGGTATATGTCTTCGTTAGTGCAGGTGTTGAGTAACTTAACGATGGAATTTCCTTCTAAAAATTTGTATAATTGTAGCGAACCCATTGTTCTATTGCGGTGTATTTTTTCAAAATTTATAATATGAATTTTAGGCTTTTTTTTTAATAATGAAAGTCAAAATATCCTTGAAATTACAATGCCTTCCATTAGTGCACGTGTTGGTTTAATTATCTACTCTATACCTTTAACGTGATTGACCCAGGTTCAAGTCTACCAAGGATCCAAGAAAGCCTCTAAAACTATTGACCCTCCTGGTAACCCAGAAGGAAACATAGTACACAGGGTGCATTGCGCAGTCTCACCTGAGATAATCTTAATGGGTGACTGCAATACTCAAGTGCTTGCAATCTAGGAATGAATGGATATCTTACTTATTAAGCAATGTACTGGAATTCTCATTCATACATGTAATGGAATGAGACTCATTAGTTCATTCATACATCATTATAACATCCACTCATAAATAATAAAAGAGACAGCCATTCAATCACATAACATAGGTTTTATCGTGGTTCATCCCCCCCCTGGGCTACGTCCACAAAGATTTGGATATCATATCTTCTATTATGGTAGTTCCAAAGCTACAACACCATGTGCTTTAAAGCTCAGTTTTAGTCGGGTTGAGATCTATTATGAGGCAGACTAGATCACACCAGGCTCCTCAGCCTGTGATCTAACCCTCAAGATCTACCCTTCTGACCCTCTACATCTCAACAACTTACAAAATTGGGTCGTATGACAAAGTATTAAAAACTAGTTACTCCTTCTCATGTGAGTAACGCTCTATCGAAACATGACTCTCCCTCAAAAACCATCCATATTGAACCACTTTCTCAAAGCATTCCTTCCTCATTGAAAACTATTGCCTCCCTATACCTCCTAGGTGTCTATATATATGTGTGTGTGTGTGTGTGTGTGTGTGTGTGTGTGTGTGTGTTTCTGTCTCATCAACCATTACAATGTATTACAAAAAAACTAACCCTAACGTCGTTAGGTATTCCATGCATGCACACATGTTTCTCTTCCTTTCGGTTGTTGCTTTCCTTGTGCATGCCTTTCTTCCCAAAATAACCTTTCTTTCTAATTTCGCTTGCTTCCAATAGGCCCCCAACATTGACATTTGGCTCGTCTTGAGCCACCTATCCCCCGTGTGCTTCGTTGATCTCCCTTGCGATCAACTGGAACTTCTCCTTGAGCTCTGTTGATTATGTTTTGGCCTGAATGGTCTTCTCCCAAAGTGTGTCCAATATCTGCACTGCAATATCATCGTTGACCATCCTTGCACATTCTGCCTAAGTTTGTGCCATATATGTTTTGGCTTCCTATGCCTGTGCAATGACCTCTATTGCTCACTCTTGGACCGATTCCATTTGAGCATGGCACTCCTTTTTCTGTGTCTGTGCAGCTATGATTTCTGTCTCCAGTTTCTTCATGTCGTGTGCTCCTTTGACGTGCTCCATGATCAACATTGTCTTCTTCCTCTACTTGAGGTCCTGGATAGTTTCACATATCCTTTCTCCTTCCTAGTCCCACTGCTGGACATGTTGATCCTTTTCTAGCTTTGTTCGGAGCTGTGTTTCTTTCTTGAACAAGTCGATTGTCGCATGGACTTATCGTTCTATATCTTTTATATGCACAGTTTCCTCCTGCTTCCTTTGCTCCTTCACCATTGGTGGAGTGGTAGGTGTGAGATTCTCCCGGAGATGCTCTATCTCCTGTTGGTACTGGTCGATTGTGTGCACTATCTGATCAATCTTCTCTGTCACCATGAGTTTAGTCGTCAACGCATTCTTTGGTATTTTCTCGTAGGCTACGACCACTTTCTTCTCTAGCCCATTCCCACGGTCCTTCTCTTCTTTGGTCTCGATATTAGCCTACTCGAGTATCAATTCCAGCTCGTCTCGGTTGTCCTTTGTCTGTTGCAATTCTGTTGTATCTATGCATGCATGAGACTGTACCTCCTATGTAATGATGACTTATATTTTATACAGTGCCTTGGTTGGTATTCGCATCAATACCAACTGTAGTTGAGCCAAGTCCTTTAGGGGTGTCTTCCCCACAATTTTGTCCATGCGCAGCATGCTGGGTGTGACATGAAACATTGAGCTCGACAGTGTTGTCATCTAGATTTTTTCCTGCTCGCTTGATCCATCTTCACCTCCTATCTATGCTACTAACGGGCCCGTTTCTATGCTGATGTCTACTGCCTATGCTTCCCCAATCTTCCCGAGGAGTTGTCGCATGTATGCCATCTCTTCTTCAATTCTTTCCCTTTGGCGCACAACATTCTCAAAATCTTCGACTGTGCAATCCTGCATCATTTGGGCCACCATGTCTGCATCATCCTCGGTGATCGTGTATTTTTGGGGATTTGTATATGCCTTGCCCACACCCCCATTTGGGTGACTTGACTCTTGCGCACACCCCCCATTTGGGTGACTTGCCTCTTAGTTTGGCCTTTCTCTTGTGGTGTAGCACTTGATGTAGTTCCTTGTTCTGCCTTGGCCTATTTCTGTTGTACCTGTGGCACCTGCGTGTTGTTCTTCTTCCCTGTCTGGACTCATGTCTTGGATGTCCCCCCTTTATTCTGTTGTTCCTTGTTTTGACCTGTCCTTGGTTTCTTGGGCACTGTTACTTCTTCAAGTTGTGTTTTTTCCTAGCTTACCTCCTTATCATGTGTGTGTTCCTATCTTACCTCCTCCTCTTTTATCTCTGCAGGTATTTCTTGAGTGAGGACTCGAATCCTCCATTCATCTTCCCAATCCTTAATGGCCATTTCTATGTCTCCCTTCGTGATGCAGTAATAGAGTTGTAGCCATTGATTCTCGAGGTCTTTATGTGCCTAGATCCACATCTCATGTCTAGTAGCTTTGAATTTGGCTATGCCTTGATACTGTGCAACAATTTCCATTGTTACCCTCCAAGTGTTGGCGATGGTGTCTTGTATGTCACGAAGACAACCTTAGAATACAGTTTCATTTGATTTTCTATTCTTGGTGCCTGAAGGAGCTCCCAGCGATAAGTATCATGCTTTGTGGTAGGGTTTGGGTTTAGTGGAAAAAAATGAGTACTTCTTCTCCTTCCATCCCATCATGGCTCTCAGGATGAGCAACCATGAATAATGAAATTATGTCCCCAGATCCTACGCATCCTTCCAGTTGTCTAGGAACAAATTCAACAAATAAGGAGCCCAACTAAGTGTGGTGCCCTTGGCACACTATGTTGTAGCTACAAAAATGTCGGATGGGACTTCCTCCTTGTGGAATTTCCTGAGAAAATTGCATGCCATAATTTTTGTGTCCATTCTTGTCGTGACGTCACTAATATGCTTGATAATGATTCTGCATGCCCCCCTTTCGGTGTCGTAATTCTTATTCATATCCTCGTTCATTGCTTTCGCTTTTATTTTATCCTCGAGGACCTGTGTGAGATCCATGCCTCATGATGGCATCCCTGTGATTTATGTGATGAGCTCTATGTCTATTGAGACAAGTTGTTCTAGCCAGAGATATCTGCCATGTGTGACCGCCATCAGTTGCTTGACTCAGTTGTTTTCATATTGGCCTCTCCCAAAGTGTGGTAGGTATAACAGACTTAGATTCCCAGTTTTGGCCAGTCCTGTTTCCCACCGAATTAGTTGATTGATTGATTCCCCAAAGGGTCCTATACCCATAGTCTGTAGGTAGACTTGCTTAGAAAAATCTGGGAACTTGTCTGTGTCTGTTACATCGTGGTCTGAGTACCTCAATTTATCTACATAGCCTAGCAAATTTTTTGGTACACGTACCCCTTATGGTATGCCCGACAAGATAATTGTTGCGGTGGGTTGCCTACACAGTGACCTAGGTACCATCTCCTTTCCCTTTCGCTATGGTGGTTGACTCGAGGTTCCAACCTCCATTGTTCATTCTTTGACATACTCCTCTGGTCGGCCAGTGACATCCTCCACTGCTCCCTCCTGTCACTATTCTGACGTGGTAGTATGTGATTCTTTCGACGTGGTTGTTTCTTCCTAGTTTGGAGTTGTCCCATTGACTCTCAAGGATTTTATAGGGTGTTCATGTTGCACGTGGCTTCCCGTGTCCTCATCCTATCAAACTTGTCCCTCTTTCGACATATCATTGTCCATGCCCATTGGTGTTGTCTCTTGGGTTTCCTCCACAATGGGTGTGGGGATTCATGGTGTTGTATTCGACGATGACATTTTGTCCACATTAACGACTTCTGGGGAATGAGATGGTTGTTGTTCACTTCCCTGCAGTTGTGATTATGCTCTGGTACTACTTTGGGGTCGTCTAGCAGTCTGGCTCAGTTTGCCCTATTTGGGTGCTGCCATGGTGAAAAATTTGTCATTCGTCGAGCTCAGTAGCCTCTACAACCTCTGGAACCTTCACTCTCTACTTCATATGCTCTATCACTCTATGCCTTTTCCAATTTCACAATAACCTTTATGCTCCTGTATCCTTGCTTTGTATCAGCATCGTGTGAATCTTGTTAGATATGTTTCCAATATTATGCTTTAATTGAACCGTCGGCTCCTTTGCAATTACCATTGATTTCCCTTGTCGTCTCTCATTGGTGTGAATAATGCGACGCCCCATCATTTGTTTCTGGCATTCAATTTCAATAGTTTCCATCAATTGGTGGTTCTTTTGTCGTATCCGCCTTTCCCACTTGTTTTCAGTTTGTGGTGATGATTGGCCTTGTCACCATCGGATAGTATTTCTGAGTGTGCATGCTCCTTATCCTTTTGGTGCACTGTGCCTCTATCTGTACCTTTCAATATCCTACATTATATATATATATATATATATATATATGTGTGTGTGTGTATGTATGTATGTATGTATGTATGTATGTATGTATGTATGTATGTATGTATGTATGTATGTATGTATGTATTTCCCCACGGTGAATTTCAAGTTGCAGGTGGTCGATTGTCCTTGTACAGCTTCAGTCGACTCCCATTGATCATCCCTCTGAGTGTTGTACCTCATAAGTCCTTTAACTGTACAACTCCCACATCTGTGGCGATTTTTACTTCATATGGTCCTAACCAGTGCATTATGAGTTTTCGCGGATGTTGAAGGGATTTACTGTCACACATCAACACTAGGTCTCCTTCCTTGAAAGTTTTCCTCTTAATATGTCTGCCATGCTAAGATTTATCCCTTTCTTTATGAACTTGTTGGTTGAATGATGCTAGGATCCTATATTCCTCCATGATCATCAGTTGATTCAAGCTATCCTGTATTGCACCTCGTTCTATCATGTTCATAATCGTTGTTACACGCAGATTGGGTACCATAAATTCTAATGGCACCACTTCTTCTTGTCCATATACCAATATTAATGGTGTGTTTCTTGTCAAATTATTGCATGTGGTCCTGTATGCCCACAATACTTCTGGTATTTTAGGTCCCATTCATCCCTATTAATGTTACATATCTTCGTCAATGCACTTTCAAGGATTTTGTTAAAGGCCTCTACGGTTCCATTCTCTTTTGGATGATATGGTGTACTCTTTTGATGATTGAATTCAAATTCCTCAGTCATGGCCTTAATAGTGTTGTTAATGAAGTGAGGTCCTTGCTCACTCATCAAAATCCTTGGGCAACCAAATCTAGTGATCACTTTCTCAAATAGAAAGTGTGTTGTTGTCTCTATGATACAATCTTTGACTGGTGCTACTTCTGCCCATATTGTTAGCTATTATGTCATGGTGGTAATGTACCTTGCTCCTATCCTCTTTGCTAGTGGGTTAATTGGTCCCACGAAATATATCACCCATTTTTCGAATACTTGCAAGGTTACCTATGGTCGCAGGGGCATATCGTCCCTTCTATTAGGTTTACCAACCCTATGACATACATCGTATCTCTGGCAGTACTCTTTTGAGTCTCTGTGAATACTCGGCTACCATAGTCCTGTGTGCAATACCTTCTGCATGGTAGATCTTCTTGCGTAATGTCCTCCTTCTATTCCCTCATGGGATTTTTCTAAAATCCTTGGTCTTTTGTTTTCTAGCACATATCTTCTCAAGGTGCTATCTACACCCATTTTGTATAAGTGTCCTACAATTAGCTGATAGTCTGCAACCTAGACTACTAGATTTTTATTCTGCACGGTGTTATATTCTTGTGGCACAGTCCCTGTACTCAAGTATTGGATAATGTCTACAAAGTATTCATCGATGATCTGGACTGAAAATAACTGTGCATCTGGAAAGTTGTCCTCTAAATTTGTAGGTTCTTCTCTGTTCATGACCCTTGATAGGTGGTCAGGTCCTGCGTTCAGCTTCCCTAACTTGACTATTACTTCAAAATCAAATTCTTGAAACAATAGTAACCATCGACATATTCTCCCCCCAACACTGGCTTGTTGACTAGGTATTTGAGCATTGAATGGTCTCTGAACATCTTAAAATGTTTTCCCAGTAAGTAATGTCTAAACTTATAAAGTGCGTAGACCATAGTGAGGCCTTCCCTCTCTGCAATGTTATAGTTTTTCTATGATTCTGACAGTTTTCTGCTAGCAAATGTTATAGGATGATGCAATTCTCCTGCTCTTGGCTGCGCCAAAATAACTCCAAATGCTATGGCTGATGCATCTAGATGTACGTGGAATGTCTTCTCCTAGTCTGGGAATACTAGTATTGGTGATGTTACCATATTTTATTTTATCATATCCAGACCATGTTGACAATCCTCATTCCATTGGAACTTTTTATCCTTCCTTAACAATTTCTCCATTGGTGTGGTGCTCTACGCGTACCCTTTTATAAATTTTTTGTAGTATCCTGTGTGTCCCAATGTCGCTCTTAGTTGACGAATTATTTTTGGAGGTGGCAAGTTAACAATTACTGCAATTTTGGAAGGATCTACTAATAAACCTTGCTTCCATACTATATGACCCAATAGTATCCCAAAAGGTGTTCCTAAAATGCACTTCTTGATGTTTAACTATATCTGGCACTACCTGCATCTTTCTAACATTAGCCATAGGACCTCTACATGGTCTTTCAACAGACTATAGGTTGTCCAATCGTCCAAGTATACCTATAGAAACCAGTGGATAAATTCTTTAAACGCAACTATGACTAATCTGGAAAATATTGTTGGTGCATTCTTTAGTCCAAATGGCATGACCGTGTATTGGTAGAATCCCCATTCCGTAGCAAAAGTGGTCCTGTATATGTCTTCCAAGTATATCTTGATCTGATGGTATCCTGAAAAATCCATCGGTGAATGAATAAAATTCTTGTCCTCCTACGTTCTCCAACACCTCATCTGTGAAGGGTGTAGGGAATGGGTCATGCAGGCATGCATCATTCAACTTCCTCAAGTCGACGCATATTCTTATCCCACTTTTTTTCTTTCCTGAACTACCATTGGGCTTATCCATTCGAATTCTTCCACAGGTTCTATAATTCCTACTTCGAGCATCCTATCGATCTCAGCTTTTACTTTTTATTTATATATTGGATTTAGTCTGTATGATCATTGTTTGATCGGTCTTTCCTCAACTATGAGTGGTATCTTCATTTCCCCTAGCTCTCCCACTATGCCCTTCATTTTTGTGAACATTGTGGGGAATAGGTCGCTATACTCGCGTAGTAACTCTATTATTCTTTCCATTGTTTTTTCATCCCAGTAGTCTCCAATGCTGGCCATTTGGGGATTCTTAGTTGTCCCAATGTTGACTTTCTTCACCTTGATCAATGCAACAATTACTTCTTATTCTAGAGGTGGAACTTCCACTTCTCTTTTGCCTTCAACTTTCTCAATTTGAATATCGCATGGATCGTCCTCATCTGGTACTTCTTCTTGTACAAGGTAGCATGAAAACAATTCTTTCATTGTCTGTCTGTTTCATTGTTTCTCTTTTGTTATGAGTTTGAATTCTGGTTCCTGAATGAATAGCACCCATCTTATTTGTTTAAGTGTTCATTCTATTTTGGGGTTCTCATGTTCAAATGAGAAAGTGACTGTAAAGTTCTGTTGTATTACTGTCCACCTTGTAGTTCCTCTACGTTGTTCTTGGTCTGTATACCAGTTTGTTGGGATGCCCTCTAAGGTATGTATGAAAGGATGAGGCCATTCTTCCGGGGTTTTCATTTTCCATATCACTCTGCACTTCTCCAAGAGTTTCGTTGGTGCCCCCTACACATCGTACACCTCCTGTTGGTTGCTTCTCTATTCTGTGCTAACCCTTATGCACAGTAACTACTTACACTGGTACCAATCCTTGATTGTTTCTTTATGTGTGCCCCACCATCTTGCATGTGTGGTCTTGAGTGCTATATCTAGAGCTAACAGTCATTTATTTTCTAACACTTCATCCTCGTACTTTGTCAAGAATGCTTCTAGATCATTTACCCCATGGAAACTCTATGGTTCTCTTATCTCTGTACCTACCCATCTTACTACACAGTCTATTCTTGCGCATCTTCTTGTGGAAACTTCATGTAGCCTTTGTTTCCATTTCTCTAAACCCATATCTGAATCTGACGCACATGAAGTAATTCTCTGCCAACTGAGTATCCCATCTATAGTTGGTTGTACGTAATCCTCGTCTCACGCAGTTGTTATGTACAACTATCTAATTTCCCCCAAGTTCAAGCAAGTAGGATCTACAAACCTCTCCCCTTCCGATGGGTCTAATGGTGCAATGACCCCGTATTCTTCTTACTCAAATGCCATTTTCCATGTCTTTAAGTTGATTATGGCCTTGTTATCAAATTCCCAATCCAAGCCGAGTAATGTTGGATATGGTGTTGTTCTTTCCATTATTTCAATCACTTCAAAGTCTGCTTTAGTGCGCACTCCATATAGGTCTACTGTCACTCCTTTCAATATCCCAATTGGTATAACTCTTTGTTGGTTTTCTAATTTCAGCTAAATGGGTGAACATCCTAATGCGAGCTCTCTTATACATTGCCATGTCTTCTTGGGTAATACACTGACCTTGGATCCTAGATCCACTATGATATTTCCCATGTTGAAATCTCTGATGTTAGCATGCAGCCTGAACTCCCTACTTGTTCTTCTCCTTGTATGTAGGTGATTGAGTATTTTATGTTCTAGTTTTCCTTCTGTCTCTATGCTACATATTTCTAACATACTTTGTAATATCTTGATAGAGGATGGATCATTTAGTAATTTTATGCATGATTGCAAAAAGCCTTTGATTGTACTTACTTGTTCCAGGGCCTGCATTTCTTTGGTATGATCCAATGATGGAGGTATCTCATACTTTGGAACTCCCTTTCTATGCTACACAGTTGAGGTTGACGTGGTGTATGAATTCATAAATTATTATCGGGCTTGCTTAAATGTTTCCTTCTCATTCTGTGCATCAAACTATTTCCTTGGTTCGACATTCTTCTTCACCCACTGATGTTGTATTGGCTCTTGTTGGACTGCATCATTTCCTATTTTAGCTCCTCTGCACGTAACTATGTTGATGTTTCTCCCTTCATCCCTTGCTTTGACTGAAATCCATTGAACATTGTGATTGTTCTGATTCCTTTTTTCCTGGATCTTCCCTAATAACATAGGACATTTTTCTGTGTCATAATGCGATGCATGACAATACATACAAGTTGTTGGTGGAAGTGGACATTCTCTTGCATAATGTCCTAGTTGTTGATAGTTGTGACATACCACTAGTCCTCTACCTCTTTGAAAGCCTCCTCTTGCTCGTCCTCTGCCTTTGTATCCATCTCAATCTCCTTGAGGCGCCTGATTGTATTGCACGGTATTGTACTGAGGTTGTGTTGTGTTTTACTGTGGCTATGCGGTATTATATAGTTTCTGCACAATATTATATTGCGGTTGTGCAGTGTTGTATGGGGCTGGTACCTGGTTAAACTGAGGTGCAACTTTCCCGATCATCATTTATGTCTGCACCCTATATGCATCTGATATCCTCTCTCTCATCAATTCCATGGTTCTACAGTCTTTGTCATCATGGCCCACTGACTTGAAAAAGTTTCAATATGAACTCTTTGGGACTATCTGGTATTTCTGCATCATTGGGTAGTGATATGGATCATGGACCTATTTCTTACAAATTTCGCACCATATTCATCCTATTGGTAATGGATTTGGCATCCCTGCTGCCATATACTGCGTGAATGTTGGACATTCGTTCTTATGGTGTCCTTCCATCCTGCATGTGGTACACCAAACAACTTCTCGTTTGTCCTTAATTTTGTTATGTTTTAGCTGGAACATTAAGTTCTTTAGATCCTCCTTCATCTCTTTGATGGCTGGATCGATTTTTTGATATTGGTTTTCTTCTAGTTGCAGGGATACCTAAAGAGCCTCTGCCTATGTCTGAAACTTATGTTGTCGGAGTGGATATTTTAAGTGTGGTAATAGTGAATTGACGAACAAGTGCTTGTGTTGCATATCTGTCATGAGATATTTCAACTTTCCTTTCAATCGCTTGAATCTCTGTTCAATATCCCATATGGATTCTCCTGGTTTCTGTCTAATTTCTATCATCTCATTCATGTACTGATCCTATGAACTTTGTTTCTAAAACTCATTTATTAGTAACTTCTTGATGTCCACAATCATTCTGGTTGTCCTTGGTGGATTGTTTGTTCCTAAACTCATATACCAATCTAGTGCATGGTCCCTTAGTGTGATAGATAGCCGTGAAAGTTTAGTGTCCTCATCCGTGGTCTATTTTTCTTCCCAGATGTTCTCACAGATAAACAAGTGCTTCTCCGGGTCCTCCGATGCTTCTCCTTTGAATTATGGTAACTTGATGGTGGGATCAAGTCCTACCATCCTAAATGTTAAGCTACTACCTCCACACATTATAGATACTTGATTAATGCTTCTTGAACTGGCTCCCCCAGTTTTTGTTCCTTGTGTAGATGTACTTCCTACTCTCTTCCTCGTCCTGAAATTCATTTGTCTAAATGGTGGTGTTCTTTTTGGTGTGTTGGTCGCATATGGGTTTATGGGTTCCACACTGACATTAATATGGATAGGATTACTTCCTTTTATTCCCGCTCTTGGACCTCTCATCTTCCTCTCATATGTTTCACACATGATTTCCTCAATCTGCTCCACAACCCAAAGATCCTCTACCTACTCTTCATCACTTGTCAAGCCTTCCCTCACAGCTACGACTCTCTTCTTGGTGTTCAACTTGTATTGGTAGGGTACTCCACTGCGCATATTTCCAATTGTCACCATGATCCTTTTGATCTGGTCGTCGACCATCATAATTGGATCCAAGGCTTCCTCCTTCTTTTATTTCTCCCTTTCTCCTTCCATTTGTCCTTTTTCTGTCAGTGCTTCCCCCCTTCCCCCATGCATGCAGGGAAGTTTAGTTGTCAAATTCCATTGTCATTACACCTTTTTTATAGAGAAATATATTAATAGAAGTATACAACGATCTAATATACCTTCCTCGAGGCCTTCATAGAAACTCTTGCTCTGCTGAATTGTATGACTTCACTATATCTACTGCAAATTATGTTATAAAGTCTACTATAGTATTGTCAAGCCAAAAATCTACTGTGTGGGTGAATTTGTTATTCACCTGATGTAATTGTTCAATCTGAATTGGGGTTCATTCTAACTGTCAGATCCAATTCGTTGCATATTTATCCTTCAACCTCAATATCCACTGCTGCAACAAGTGTGGAAAATCACAGAAAAAGACTTCATACAGATCAGTAAACACATATTTCTCAAGAAATTGGTGCGGTGTTACTCTAGGGTTTTTGTTATCTTTATGCGCAAACTCTAACTCCTTTGTCTTCAACCATCTTTCGATCCATGCTTTTTTGGGATTCCATGGGCTCAACATCCCCTTCTTATCGACACATTCTTCTCACCTTCTTGTCATCTAATTCAATATTATTTTGACCTATCTTCCATAGATATTACTTTCTTTTAATAGATCTTCAGGAGATACCATCCACTCAATCCTATACTTTTCCAATCAACAACAGAACCATTTGTTGGTTTAATTATCTGATCTATACCTTTAACATGATTGACCTAGGTTCAAGCATACCAGGGATCCAACAAAGCCTCTAAAACTATCGGCTCTCCTGGTAACCCAGAAGGCAATATAGTACACAGGGTGCACTACGTAGTCTCACCCGAGATAGTGTTAAGAACCAAATATCCTTATAGCATAGAAAATCTTCAGAAAAAGTACTCAACGCCTTGAAAAAGAGAGAATTTCAGATAATAAGCCTCTTCGAGGCGGCAACCTCCTTTTACCCCACTTAAATGTTCAAGTACAAGATGATTCAAAATGAAAATGTCTCCTTGGTATATATAGGAGACTAGG
>ML781413.1:393624-456552 GCA_009831015.1 Picea engelmannii
AACTAGTCCCACTCAATTTGGATACTCTAGCAAGAAGTTATGATTGTTTTACCTAGAACACCTTCTTGAGACTAGTCAGATACCCTATCTTACACAAGGTGTATCTACAAATTTAAGATGACCCAGAAGCTGAAATTTTTACCTCGGATACCTTACTAATTTTTGTAAATGGACTCCGTAGTTTAGGGTCTGAAACATTACAGAAAATGTTTTATAGCGAAAATTCTACAATGATGCATTTCAGGATGATTCCAAAACCCTATCTTGTACAGGTTGTATCTCCAAAAGTATAAGGCTTCATGAGCTTAAATTTTAACCCAACGTACCTTGATCTGTCTACTAAATAAAATCCAATCCATTCCTTCTGAAACGTTGTAGAAAAAAATTTATAGCAAAAATACCACAGTGTCTCAGATGTAGCAGCGAAACCCCAAGACCTTGAGCTTTGATACCATATGTTAAGAACCAGATATCAATATAGCATAGAAAATATTTAGAAAAAGTACTCAATGCCTTGAGAAAGAGAGAATTTCAGATAATAAGCCTCTTCAAGGGGGCAACCTCCTTTTACCCCACTTAAATGTTCAAGTACAAAATGATTCAAAATGAAAATGTCTCCTTGGTATATATAGGAGACTAGGAGGTATAATTACAACTAATGGCCTAAAGCCGACATAAATAAAATAATATTACTAGTCTAATATGCCCCAATTAAGGGGTAATGAGCCAATATTAGAGCTTAAAAGATAGTCTTAATGGGTGATTGTAATGCTCAAGTTCTTGCAGTCCAAGACTGAATGGAGATCTGTGAATTACACTCTGAGAGTTTTATTTACTTGTTAATAAATGTACGGTCATTCTCATTCATGTATGTAATGGAATCAGACTCATTAGTTCATTCATACGTCATTCTAACATACACTTATAATCAGTAAAAGAGACACAGGCATTCAATCACATAACATAGGTTTTACTATGATTCACCCCCCCTAGGCTACATCCACAAATATCTGGCTCTCAGGTCTTCTATTATGTTTGTTCCAAAACTACAGCGTCGCGTGCTTTACAACTCAGTCTCAATTGGGTTGAGATCTATTATGAGGAATACTATGTCACACCATGCTCCTCAGCCTATGATCTAACCCTTAAGATCTACCCTTCTGACCCTCTACAACTCAACATCTTACAAAATTGGGTCGTATGACAAAGTATTACAAACTGGTTACTCCTTCTCATGCGAGTAATGCTATATCAAAACATGACTCTCCCTCAAAAAACATCCAAACTGAACCACTTTCCCAAAGCATTCATTATTCATTGACAACTACTTCCTCCCTAGACCTCCTAGTTGTGTATACATATAAATATATATATACACGTTTCCATCTCATCAGCCATTACAATGTATTACAAAAACCCCAACCCTAACATCGTTAGGTATTCCATGCATGCACGCGTGCTACTCTTCCTTCCAGTTGTCACTTTCCTCGTGCACGCCTTTCTTCCCAAAATAGCCTTTCTTTCTGATTTGTCCTGCTTCCAGCAACATGCTACAAGGGTCTTAACATTATAAAAAACAATTATTTTCTCTTTTGTAAATTGTATATACATGTCTCTTCTTAGTTCTAGACCAACATATAACTCATTTTAAGAATGGTTAACCTGACAAAAATTTATAACATAAATAAAAGAGGTATGTATTTTAGAATTTGGATATATGTCAAGATAAAATATATTAAAAATAGTAAAAAAAAAGATTTTTTTAAAAAACATTATATATTTGGAATTTACATAGCTCAGTCTACCTATGTTTGCAGTTTAATCAACAAAGGATTTTTGTAGCCTATAGAAAAATATCGTAAAAAACATAGATATAGAGAGGTATTTACAAAAATGAAGGTTTTTATGTATTTGCAGAAAAAAACACTAGGTTTGTCGTCCCTAACCTATATTTGAAGCAAACAAATCAACAAACATGTACGCTAGAGTTGTCACTCCTGCCCAAAAAAATATTATATTAAAATAAAGCATGCACACATGTTCCTAAACCGAACATGTGTTATTAGGAACATGAACGTGTGCACCTTCATGTTAACACAAAATAATTATTTTTCTCTCCCTCACTCTTTCTCTCTCTCTCCCTCTCCCCCTCTCCCCCCCTCTCCCTCCCTCCTTGTATCTTCCTCTCTCTCTCTCCATCTCCCTTTGTCTCTTCCCCCTTGTAATACCCTAAGGTCGAGCCCCTGATAGAATTGTAATGATGTTTAATGATGTTTATAGGATAGTGAGCCAAGTAATTATAAGTTGGTAGGCTTATGTGTTTGTTAGGCCAGAGAGCTTGGATGCTAAGGCCAATGGGTCTGATGTTTTTATATGTAATTATGTAGATTATTAGTAAAACACATCGTTGCATGTGGACAGACAACGAAGAAAGAATTATGGGGGATTAGGCTCCACTAGGAAGGGAAAGGGAAAGAGGTATGAAAGGATAGGAAAGAGGGGATAAGCTTGAGGGCTTAACCCAAGGGAATATTATAATGTATTTCCTGAAAATACTAAAGTTGGGAAATAAAACCAGTTATCCTAAGTTCCTTTGGGGAGAGGAACAAACTCCAAGTGGAGAGGAATGAGCTCTTGGAGAGCCAAGTGTCACCTAGGATGCATGTAGATTTATGTGGGAATTTCCACTATTGTGGGGGTTTTCTCTCACCATTCTAGCTCTCTCACGATTTTGCAGTCTGACCATTTTGACCATTCTCGCTCTCAACATTCTAACCAGTCTAGCCATTTTTCCTCACAAGTTCATTCTCACAGTTCATGCCATCCCTTGTCCCGTTCACGCACACACTGAACAGAAATGCAGCAAGATCCATTTCTTCCATTTTTGAACCTCTGTAATTGTTGATCTGTCCCTTTCCTTAGTCTTCTTTGCATAATATGGTTTGAAGAGCTGGGTTTTCATGCCCATGGTTGAAGAGTTGGGTTGTTAGGCCTATGAGCAACTCTCTCCAAGTGAGAGAGTTTGTTGGGGAAGTGATTTATCCTAGAGGGAGTCTAGCAACAACTACAGAGCTCTGAGAATTCATGATCTAGCTTGTTGCTGAAGCCTTGGAGGGGAAGTGGAGAAGTTGATGGACTATGGAAAAATGAAGGTGCATATTCCCGAGGTGGGACAGGCATGTGGGGGATGAGAGTCTATGAGTAGTGGGTGTAAGTAGGCTCCTTGGAGAAGTGATGCAAGCACCACTTGCTATGTCGAAGCAGATCCTCGATTCCACAATTCACTGTACTGGAATCTACCTTGAATATGGTCTTTCATCATTCTTTGATAGAGATAAACTTATTTATCTGTCACTAACTTGGCACTTCATACAAAAATATAGCAAGACTCATCTATTTCTCGGGCTAAACAGTTTCTCCTTTACTTAGCACCACCGGAAAGGACTTTCCATTAGTTATTAAGCACCATATGACTTTCTAATATGACCAAAGGTCCCAACGGAAATGACCACTGACAGACTTTCCGTACTAACCTCCAATTTCTGCTTCCATACACCGATGGACATGTATCTCTCAGCGGAAAATGAAAAGTCTCCTCGAACTTTCAACCTTCAATCTCCGTTGCGATCCGGACCGTTTATCTCTTGCTTGCCGACCTCCGCTTTGATCTTAGTCGTCTGTCTCTCATATGATCTGAACCATCAATCCTTTGACTCTTTGAACTCCGCTCTATTCTCCTCCGTCCATCCCAATATTATACACGCACAGACTATGCATAATAATCAGGGCTTTCCTCACTGTAAATATTTATGAAAGCTCACCGTATCCCTCCTGAATTCAATTCTTTACTGATGAATCAGATCGATCACATCTTACATGATATCATAAAAATCATAAATATTACACAGACGATCAGAATAATAATATACACAGAGTAATATTATCACTTAATATATCAATAATTGCAATACTGAAATTGAATTCAACAGAGTAATACAACCTTCTTTACAAACTTGAATTTCCCCAATCGATCTTTTACAAAACAGAGTAATGAGTCTCTGTGCATGCTCCAAGAATTGAATTCCGAGCTTCTCCTTTTCATCTACATTCAAGCTTCTTCCTCAAGCTAACTTCAAGCTAATCTAATCTTCTATGAGCTAACCTTCATCTAGGATAAACTAGATTAAACTAGGTTCAGCTATCTCAACCATCGACAAAACTTGTATTTAATTACAATGGATTTCTGTTTCCAGATCCTATGATTAAGGAACAGAGTCCTTCATAAACTCAACTGACCCCTACGATTCATCAGTGACTCACTAACCATTAACAAACCCTATCTTATCTTTTACAAGTGGAAAGGATCTAGAATCCTTGCCCATTATCCAAAATAACAAATTACACAAGTGTGAGACCCTAGGTCTCCTTTGATTCACTCAACTTTGATGAAGTCATGGGTGACTTCATTTTCATGATCCTATGCTCCTGCATCAAGAAGAATCCTTTTTGTTGCATTGTGTAGCTTCCCATAGCCTCAACCTGCCCTAGGATTCCTTTGCCCTGGTGGAGATTAGTCCCAACTCGGGGGTGACCCACTACTGATAGCTTGGAGTTGCATGGTCTAAGTCTGGGAGGTTCATATAAGTTATGCATGCAGTCGGTGGTATTCTCATAAAAGGATAATTACAAAATCTATGTTAATTTTACATGCTATGATGTATGTTGTGTATCTTGTACATGTGTTAGAATGTTATCATAATTGCATGTGTTTATTGCATGTATGTATTACTGTCGCTTCTATATGAATATGTGTATGAAAAAAATGTTTATGTCTGTTGAAAATTTCATTAGATATATATGTGTGTGTGTGTATGTGTGTGTCAGAGCATGATAATTTCAAGTAGCATGACCGGCCTGGGTGGATGGGTGTGTTACAACCAATTTTCAGAACAATTTGGTTTTGAGTTGGTGATGTGTCCCTAGAAAGGGTGGCTGAGGGACGTTACAATTTGGTATCAGAGCCATAGTTTCTAAACTAAGCCTGGATGGGCCATGAAAGTGGAATTTGGAGTAAAAATTCCACAAGAAATTAATGTATAGAGTTCCAAGAGGGCGTTGACAAAGCTCCTGGGTGGTATTGGAAAGCTCAGGGGGAATAATGGTTTTCTAAAACACAACAGACGTGGTATGGGCCACATAGTTAAATTAGGTCCTTGGATCTTTTTGGAAGGAGAAAAATCCCCCACAAACGTTAGATCGAGAGAAGTTGCATAGAGGTTAAGCACCAAAGTCCTTTGGACTTCGCCCCTCTAGTTGTTTTAAAGTTATAAGCAGAGAAAACTACCAAAGTCCTGAGGTTCGGAACTAATACACATTTTGGAGGTTGTGTATTGTTCAGTAGCTAAATCCTCAAAAGTCCCGAAGTGATTCTTGTTCATAGATCACTCAGAAGGAGGAGAGTCATCATATTTCTCTTGTGTTTCAGTGTTCGGGGAAATTTGTTGGAGGTTGCACGATGAAGAAATTGTCGAAGTCTCGGGTGTCAAAATGATGTGACATGATGAAATCATCGGGGGTGACGTGGAACTGTTCGAAAGTCGACAATTCGGTAGTTTTGACAAAGTTTCAATGAGATAACAAAATCTCTAAAGTCCTGGGTTGTCGATGTGATGTGTCATGATGATGTCACCAGGGGTGACGTGGACCAGTTCAGAAGTTTGGCAATTCGATAGTTCGAAAGCTTGGATAAAATTTGAAGGAAGTAAATCCCCGAAGTCCCGAAGCGTCGAGTGTGATGTGGAAAGATGTTGTCACCTACGGTGATGTGGGCCTACCTAGGTTTTCCATGTGTCACTCATTTTCATACTTTTGGCAGGCCTTTCAGACCGATTGGGACCTGACATGTGTCACTCGATGGTGGAGCCATGTGTCACCACTTTGATTGGTGACAATTGTACTTCATGGGCCTCGAAAGGTTAAGTAGTTCGGGAGTTCGACATTCAGGTATAATTGTTGGAAGAACTTCCAAGCCTCCAGAGTCCCAAAGTTTCGAAGTGACATGGCAATGATGTCACCTGGGGATGACGTGGACACACATGATGCGTGCCATGGGTTATTTTTCTATCTTCTTTTGAAAGGTTGATTTTCAATTTAGATCTTGACATGTGTCACCCCTCGGATTGGGCCACATGTTTGCTTCTAGTGAACTACCACGTGGCGCTAGATCCTGCAGTCTAGAGACTTAGAACTCTGGATGAAATTGGTTAAGAATTGTTAAGTATGAAGAGTCCTAAAGCTATGAAGAGCGAAGTAAATCCTCGTTGTTCATTGGGAGGGAACACATGACAACATATTTTGTATTCTGGAGGAGTGGTACTCTGAGGGATTGCATTGCAGAATTGTTGAGGTCAAGGACTTTCTGAGGCTTGAAGGTCGGAGTCCATCATGATCGTTGATCACATATGACATGTCGAGGTAGGAGAGAGGATCTACAGTGGGTCAACACTTTGGAATATTGGTAGTGGAGTGTTTTTGGAAACCATTGAAGCCCAAAGTCTCGAAGCTCCTATCCACCATTGATCTAAGCAAAGAAAGTGGATCGTAGATCTATTGTCCTTTGCAGATTCACCAGTTCGGCGGTCTGAGACATTTGTAGGGGAGGCAGATCCTCCGAATCCCCAGAGGCCTGAAGAATAGGATAAGTGCCTAACGATCAATGCTCAGTCACAACCCCTGGTCACATGAATTAGGGGTCGAATGAAAGGGGATAGCACCCAAAATTTTTGTTTAAGGAATTGAAAAGGAACAAATTATTCAAGTAGCCATAACTTCCTGCTCAAAACTCATAATTGACCATGGAAGCAGCCATTCAAAAGGTATTGAAAAGTAGAATATAATTGTTCACCCATAAATTGGATCTGGAAAGTCAATTTCTCAAGAAACTGGTAGAAAAGAAGTTTGATATATATATTAATGAATCAGAATGGTTCATGTTTTCATGAAATTATTAAGAACAATTAGCTTGACACAGTTCTATTGGTTGCACATTTTTTCATAATTAACATCTGTCAGATCAGAGTCAACACAAAGTGAATAAGTGATGGATAATACTCATGTAGTATTCAGTCAAGAATATGAAAACAAAGGTTTGAATGTCCAGTTGGATAGGGAAGGAACCAACTCCAATGGGCATGGAGGAGAAAAGGAGGAAGACATAAATCTGGTTGAGACCCTTAGAAAATTGAAAACAGTTTTTTAGAGCCACAAGGCTTATAATGAAAGGATTATGAAGGCCAAGGAGAAGTAGAAATACTTCAACATGAAGTTAATTCATATCCTATAAAGGATTGAAAATAAGTTGGATAAGGAGAGTAGATCCAACAAATCAAGAAGTCACGAGACCCCTAAGAAGAAAGGAAGATCAAGGAGTGGTAGCAGACATCACCATCACTCCCAAAATTGTTCCCATAGGAGATCACATAGTAGCTCAAGTCCATCCCCTGTCAGGAAGCATAAGAGGTCTAGGGTGGATGAGTTTAAAGGATAAATGAATAAGATCAAACCTCCTACTTTTGATGGAGAGCACAAGAAGGATGAGGATGAGGATGATGAGACATGGTTGCTAGGAATGAGAAAGTATTTCCAATTGCATAACTACTCTTCTCATGCAGAAGTAATGATTTCCATCTATCATCTGAAAGGAAAAGCATCCATGTGGTGGGATCAACTTTTGCAAGTACAACACCTCAGAGAGAAAAATGTGACTTGGAAGGAATTCAAGAGGCATTTTGAGAAGAAATACCTGACCAAGAGGTATTATGATGGAAAGATGAAATATATCTTTGAACTGAAGTTGGGAAGCATGATATTGATGAATATGAAAGGATATTTCTAGAGTTGTTGAAGTATGTCTCCTTCATCAAGGATGAGACAGTGAAGATTCAAAGGTACATGAGTGGGATGCCATATTTCATTAGCAATAAAATCCATTATGATGATCCCAAGACTCTTGAAAATCTATAAGGAGAGAAAAATTATTATATGATCAACAAAAAGGAAAGCCTACTTTCTAGAAGGATTGGGAGGACAAGAAGAAGTTCAATAAGGAACAGAGGCATAGGGGAAATAAGCCTCCATTTTTCAAAAACAATCCTCAAGGACACCCATCTTTTAGAGAGCATAGAATGGCTAAGGTTGGTGGGAAAAGGCCAAGGAAAGAACCCATTCAATGTTGGGGCTGTAAGGAGACCACAAGTATAGAGATTGTCCTCACAAGAATGAAAAAGTGAGATTTTTCCACAATGTACAACAAGCAGAAATAGTGGAGGACATGGGAAAAAAAATACCTAGGATCTATGCAGCCCTGAACAACAGGAAAGATGAGTTTCAATAACACATGATTGATGTTGAAGGTATGATCAATAACCATGCATTTACTATTTTTATAGATTCAGGAGATAGTCATCATTACATGGATTCTAAAGTTGTGGATAGATTTCTTTTGCCAAGAAGCAAGAATGAGAAATCTTGGCTAGTACAGTTGGCTACATGAACCAACAAAAAATTCATTGAGTTGGTTAAATCATGTCCAGTGGACATGAATGGGATAAGTACCAAGGAATATTTTGAACATCCTACCATTGGGCTAAAATGACTGTCTAATTGGTATGGATTGGTTGGAACAACACCATGTTGTCTTAGACTTACATAACAAGGAATTTACTTTCCTGGATGAGGAAGGGAACCCAATAGTAGTCCAAGGAATTCCTAGGGTAGTTATTGTCCAAGAGATCTCAACAATGCAGCTAAAGAAGTGTTACAGGAAGGGCTTCCAATTATTTGTAGCTCATATGGAGGAAGCACCTAAGGATAAGGTGCCAAATATGGAGGATCACTCAGTCCTGAAATATTTTGAGGATGTGTTCAAGGAGATACCAGGACTACCCCCAAAGAGAGATATTGATTTATCTATAAATTTGATGCCTAGAGCAACTCTAGTATTAAAGACTCCTTACAGAATGAGTACACCAGAGTTGAAGGAGTTGAAAATGCATCTTGAAGAGCTTATGAAGAAGGGGTATGTATGCCCAAGTGCATTACATTGGGGTGCTTTGGTCTTGTTTGTGAAGAAGAAATATGGGCCATCGAGATTGTGCACTGATTTCATACAATTGAATAAAGTAAATATAAAGAACAAGTATCATTTGCCAATGATCGATGATCTCTTCGATCAGTTAAAAGATGCACTGATCCAATAGAAGAAGAGCCATTAGAAAAATTGATTGACATTGGGTTGATTAAGGGTTGTGATTCTATGTTGGCATATCAAAAATTAATTGTCAAATTTGTAAGTATAATCCATGTTGTTTTACTTCCATCATTTTATAATTAATGAAACAAAAATAATACTTTATTTTAAATCTATGATTTATTATGGGGTATAAAACTTGCATGAAACAAAGTATGGCATTGAGCCAACAAAAGAATTGTTGAAATAATGTAGGATATTTAATTTTTAGCATATGTTTATGATTCATGATTCACCTCTTCCTTTGGAGGTACGTCACTTTTCAATTTACATTCATGTATATTATTTATTTCGATTTTCATTATTCTCACCAATGTAGATAGGCTCATTACAGTTTATTTCTATATTTGTAGATGGGACTTCAAGAAGAACAAAACAATCAAGACAATCAACCAAACATTCATCAAAACAACCCAAGGCATGGAGGTAGATTGAGCACTAACTACAGTTCCAATGAAGAATTATGACCAATTTATTTGGATATCAATGCAAGCTACAATTGTATTTTTTTGAAATAATTGTCTATAAAAATCAGACATTTTTGTTTAATGTAATGGACATGGTGTCTGAATTGAAAGACAAGAGATTACCAATAAGTGTCCCATTTTGTATGACAAAGACCCTCTTATTCATATAATAAAATAAGTTTTAATTTATTCTATTGCATTGTCCAATGTCGTTGTGAAATGTTACATCGATGATTAAATATATGGATGACTAAATATTATAATGAAGAGATGGAAAATATGATGATATAACAAATTAATACAAACATCATATCCAAATTCACTAATCAAAATATAAGATTTATGTAAATTTTTTGATAAATAATGGAATTAAAAAATAACAATAATTGCACTATCACAGGTCAATGTTTCTCGATGTATTTTAATTATTAATTACATTGACACATTTAATATTAAAACTCATTAGTGCGTTTCGTATGAAACTCGCACCGGTGCTTTTATGTAATCAATTAGCATTGGTTTCAATATTAATTTAATACCACAAAATTATATTAAAAATTTGGCCATCGGTGCGTTAATATTATACGAAGCACTGATGTGTATGTGTTATTGGTATGCACCAGTGCTATTGTGTTAATGATAAGAACTGAGGTTTGTTTGTTACTGAAAAACACCAGTTCTTTCATTTTCTAATGCACCAGGGAGTTTTTCCCTATAACAAATTGGTGCATGTTATTTTATACAGCATCGATGCCTTCTTATTAATAATGCACCAGTCAGTTCTATGCAGAAAGCCTCAGTGCTTAATTATTTTTAACTCTTCCAATGCATTTTGATGTTAAATCCCTGATGCTTATAAGACAAATTCCCTGATGCTTAAATATTTTACTCCCCTAGTGATTTCATATTTTACTGCCCCAGTGCTTGAAGTTAAGTGTATAACACCATTGATGTAGGTGTGTGTACGCACAGATGCTTGTGCCTTATACAAACACATTGATTTATAAATATCCGCTAACACCTCTAGTTGCCCAATTGTTTTTAGTTATAATCAACTTCTATTATAGTATTAGCAAAAACATCCTCTATCGATAACAAATGTTGTATCGAAGGTTCTTTTGACAATTTTTTCCAATTTTGTAAAACTAGAAACCTCCACTATAACCTTTGCTAAAAGGTATTTTCCTTGTAGTGGTTGTGGAAACCCTTACTCTTAAGAGGAAAATTTAAAGGATATGGACAAAGAGCCACCTGCATTAAGTAGAAATCTTGCAAGATATGCAAAACTTCAACCCAGGTGAAGTGAGAATGACTTAGTCTGTTTCAAAGTTAAATTTCAATCTCTTAAGAGTTGGAAGAACCTTATAAAGGGCCTGGAAGAAACTAAAAAATGATTAAGTCTAGATTTAGACTCTTACTATGAAGGAAACCTGTATTTTAAGAGGGGAAGATTCACAATCATTGACCTGGTGAAGGAAGATTCGCAGTCGTTGAATTGGTGAAGAAAAAATATCTATACCATTGGTCATATGGTATTACCATCAGAGTGACCATGCGTGGGTATTTTCAAGACTTCGATGAAGAAACCATGAGTTAACGAGCATCGTTGATCTTTTGTAGTGCATTCAAGATCAATTATGGACCATTGGATCTATCTCTGAGTACATCAGAGTAGGGACTGTTTGAATCTTGGGAAGAGGATTAACATAAGTGTCTGACGATTGGGGAGCCTAAGGACTGTAGATCTCGCAGGGATTTTTCCATGAGATATCAACCATTGGACTTCACGAGAAATGCTACGAAGGGGAGGGTTCATAAATATTAACTAGTGGATAGATGTGAACCTCGAGGCATGTGATATATGTTGGATGGAAAGAATGTGGAATTTTTGATGGTTAGAGTGAGTGTTTTCGAAGTAGTCCACAACTTCTGAGTGGAAATACCCCAATAGGGAAGGACTCTGAGAACATAGATAAACTGTTGATTGGCATATGTGAGACTATATCTCAGCCGTGAATTTCCTGAGTCCCACTCATAGTGGATAAAATGGACATTTAAGGGAAGTATAAACTTCATGTAGGTAGAGACTCCAATGAGATCATGGTCATTGTAAAACATAGTCCAAGAACTGTTGGATCCTTGAGGATGATTTGTCAAAGCAATACCAATGGAAAGGAGTTCGACTCTTGTGTTTGAGAATTCTGATGGGAATGGATTTGAATAACCATAGGTGGTGGTTCTGAGGCTGATAAGGTTACCGACCATATGATTTGGGGTGTCTAAGCCTTTGATCACCGTATCCAACTCTATGGAGGCTATTTGTAGTAATTTGCAAGAGTTAGTATATATTTTGATGTGATAAGAGAAGTCTTCACATAGGCACTGGTGAATCTGAACACTCATCCCCAGTTCTAAGGAGAAGAAAAAAAAACATCCCACCAGTCTAAGAGTGGATAGGGGGTTGGGTGTGTTACAAAGTGGTATCATAGAATATTTCAAAATATAAGCTTGAATGGGTCGCCAAGGCTACTTAAAATTGTTTAAGGACACTTGTTACATTGTCAACAATGTGTGCTACAATGTTCAATTATGTAATGGCTAACAATATTTTTTTATTTCATCACATAGGACAATTGAGGTGAATGGTGTAGTGAAACATGGAAATACATCACACTTTAGAGATGAGGAATCTGATGGTCGGAGGGATAGGGAAACCCCTCCATATTTGGTAGCCACTGTTAGAAGTATGAAGGAAAATAGTGAGAGACTCATGAGGGATCAAGATGAGCTAGAAGAACTGAATATACTTCTATTGCATAGCTTATTTGAGATTCATAATCATTTGCAGCAATGCCCTAGTAATTTAGAGTGAAAAAATCATATAGTTTGAGAACCCCTTCAGATTCCTAAAATCACGTAATATCCCATAGCAATATAGGAAAGAGTTATTCCAAGAGGAGGCATCAGAATGCCAAGAAAAGTAAATCTGGTTGAAGTGTTTCCACATAGTCATCTAGTAGGAAGATTTGTTCCGAGGAGTTGTCCAATAGTGACATTAAATCAAATATCCCTAAAAAGAAAAGGAAGAGACATTCACAAAGTTCCTTGACTGAATAATACAAGAAGGCTAAGTTACCTACCCTTGATGGAGAAATTAAGAAAGAAGAAGAAGACGAGGCTTGGTTGTTAGGTTTAAAGAAGTATTTTCGGGTACACAATTACTCAGATAATACTAAGGAAACAATTTCCATGTTTTATATGAATGGAGAAGCTTCCATATGGTTGGAGGATATCAAGGAGATGAAAGGACTAAAATAAAAAAAACTGACCTGGAAGTATTTTGAGAAGTATTTCAAAAAATCCTACCTTTCAGAGAAACATTTTGATGATAAAATTAAAGAATTCCATGAGCATAAGTTGGGACAACTTACTATGGATGCAGATGCTAAGATATTTATGGAGATATTGAAGTATGTTCCTTACCTCAAGGATGAGAAAGCAGGGATACAATGTTTTGTCAATGGATTTCCACAGTCCTACCAGGACATAATTGAATTTGACAAGCCCAAGACCTTGAAGGACACTATAAGGAAGGCTAAGTGTTGCTATTATCAGTCTAAAAATAAGCATAAACCTTCTAAGGAATGGAAGAGAATGGATAAGAGTGGATTCCAAAAGAAAGGATTCAAATATTTCCCATACAAGAATATGAAGAGGGGGGCAAAGTTGGGTCAACCAAGCAGAAGTGGGCATCAACATAAATTTCCATTTCAGAGTGCAAATAAACTAGCAGAACAGGAAAGAGAAAGAGTAGAGGAACCCAAGAAAGGACATTTGCAATGTTGGGGATGTGGAGAACCACACCCATTAAGTGATTTACCTCATAAGAAGAAATACAATAATATAATTTATCATGTGAAGGAATCTGTTACTATCAATGATGTGGCCAAGAGCGTACCAAGGATATAAGAAGATGTGGAGAATTAGTAAGAAGACCACTAGAATTAAGTAGTGGATATGAAAGGTATAATCGCCAAACAACTCATTTCTATTTTGATTGACCCTGGATATAACTTTAGTTATGTTCACCAAAATTTGTTGAAGCATGTGCCTTACAAAGGAAGAAGCATGCAAAGGCATGGTTGGTCCAATTATCCACCGAAACTAAGAGAAAAGTGGCATAAATGATAGAATCTTGTCCATTTGAGATGAGTGGACTGCATTCTCAAGCAAGCATGAATATCCTACCTTTAGGAGCATATGATATACAATTAGGTATGGATTGGCTAGCTACACATAAGGAAAAGTTGAACTACTATGAGAAGACCTTGGAATGTGAAAACAAAGAAGTACAAAAATATTACAAGGAATTTGGAAGTGGGTATCAGTTAGACAAATATTGACATTACAACTTAAGAAATTCAGCAGAGAAGAGTGCCCCTTGTATGTGATACAAGTGTTGAATTCAATAGAAGGAAATGATTTGAAGGATGTATTTCCAAAGGAGGTGCCTAGACTACCTCTTAGGAGAGATCTTAATTTTTTTATATATCTTGTACCTGGAGCAGTATCAGTTTCTAAAGTACCCTACAGAATGAGCACACCATAAGTGGTGGAGCTAAAGGTACAACTAAAGAAGATATTGGATTAAGGTTACATAAGGCTGAGTTTGTCTCGATGGGGAGCACAAACCTTGTTTGTAAAGAAGAAGGATGGTACATTGAGGCTATGTATTGACTATAGGTAGTTGAACAATATTACCATCAAGAACAAGTATCCATTGCCCATAATTGATGATCTCTTTGACTGGTTCAAGGGAGTTGTAGTTTTCTCAAAGATGTATTTAAGCTTGAGATATGACCAAGTTAGAATCAAGGATGAGGACATTCAAAAGACAACCTTTAGAACAAGGCATAAACACTGTGATTTTGTGGTGGTTCCATTTGGACTCACCAATCCACCAACTGCTTTCACATGTTTGATGAATAACGTTCTCAACGAGTATCTAGACAAGTTTGTCTTAGTGTTTGTGGATGACGTTTTGGTGTATTCTAAGACTAAAGAAGAGCATGAAGAACAACCTAGAATGATGTTTCAAGTGCTGAGAGAGAAACAATTGTATGCTAAGTTCATCAAGTGCAATTTATTTCAAAAATAAATCCAACACTTAGCTCACATAATTTCAATAGAAGGAGTGGCAGTAGATCTCGAAAAGATCAAGGTAATCATGGATTGGCCTGCCCCTTGAATTTTAATAGAGATAAGGTCTCTCATGGGATTGGTTAGGCATTATAAAAGGTTTATAAAGGGATTTTCCAAGATTGATCATCCCATTACCTCCTTACAAAGAAAAGGGAAAAAATTTATATGGTCAGCAGAGTGTGAAGACAACTTCTAGAAGTTAACATATATTTTGACCAATGCCCTTGATTTAAAGATTACAAACCCTGAAAAAAAATTATTGGTTTGTATCGATGCTTGCAAGGAAAGAATCAATGAAGTCCTTATGTAGGAGTAACAAGTGATTATTTGTGAATCATGAAAAATAAATGAGCATGAGGAGAAGTATGTCACTCATTATTTGGAACTTGCAACAATTGTACATGTACTAAATATGTGGTGGCATTATTTTCTTGGGATAAGGTTTGTCTTGATGACAGATCATTGTGGACTTAAGTATTTGTTCGACCAGACAAGGTTGAATTCCATACATGGCAGGTGGATGACGTTGATTAGTGAGTTTAATTTTGAAATGAAACACATAAAGGGAAAGGAAAACAAATTGGTAGAGGCACCCAATCCTAGTGTGCGGGTTATACATTTAGAAACATCAAGTGTGGGAGAGTTCAACATCCATCAAAGAATAAAAAATATCCTACTAGAAGATGGGTTCTTCAATCACGTGAGTAAATGATTGTAACAAGAGACCAGATAAAATAAATATTAAGGTTATCAACTCAGAGCGGATAAGTTGTTGTTGTATAATAGTAGGCTATATGTTCCTAATTCAACATAATTGAGGCAATTGATTATGGATGAGTTCCATAGGAGACCCTATGTAGACCATCCTGGTTACCAGAAAATGGTAACAATAGTAAGGAAATTATATTATTGGCCTAGGATGAAGTAAGACATGGCATAATACATTGCCAAGTGTTTGGAGTGTCAACGGGTAAAAGTTGAAAATAAGCATCTATTGGGATAGGATTTTGGGGACCAGTTTTGGGAACTGCGCAGGAGCTAACCACATGAAAAAATAAGGAAAAAAAATTGACGGACTTTCAGAGATCAATGTGCGTAAAGGAAGGAATATTGTTGGAAGTCATTAGGCAATTTGGGTCCATCAATATGGGCTAATCCCCATTGTAATTTTATAAATAAGTAAGGGTTTTGGGATAGATAGGTAGCTAATGAGGGAGTGAAGTAAGATAAGAATAAAGGAAGTGAAGAGAAATAGAGAGAGAACAGAAAGAGAATTTTGTATGAGACCTAATGTATGAGCGCAATGTGCATATTTTGTAAGATATGTTCTGGATAATATAAACAAAAAGCAGACCGTTGTGGACGTATCCCATCTTGGGTGAACCGTGTTAATTATGGTGTCTATGGGTTATGATGTGTTTGATGTTTTGTTTATTGTGCCCATATAATATATGGTTTGTTACTATGAATATATTATATGTTAGTTTATTTATGTGCACATGATGTAAGTAGAATGGTTATAAGGATTTCCTCCCATCCCTTCATCACTACGGAAACCTGGTTCTTGTAGTTCCCATAGATACCTCAAGTGAGACTTCAACTACTTGCGGGTGATGCTGAAAGGGATGGTATCTAAGGGTTTTGTTGGTAAATTCAATATTTTAGCATGGTGCACATCATGTGGTCCTTTACTTATCTATTTTAAATAACTTACTAATTTTTTTTGAAAATGACCCTTGCAAACTAAAGGAAATCCTAAGTTATCATGGTGGATGTAATAATCCTTACTTAGACGCTTTATCTTCCTAAGGTGTTTTGTAATCTAGAAAACTTGAAACTAGTCCTAGATTGTGAGCATGTGGGAATGTGTGGGCCCTTACAACTTCTTTAAACTATTTAGGTGACTTACTCTAAAAACAAAATTTGAAAATTTTCCTATAATTGCATGCATGTGGGCATATGGGCCCTCACAACTCTTTTAAGATTTAATTTTCAACAAGCAAGTTGAGAGGATTGGCCTATTTTTGAAATTGATTTGATTTACCAAGGGAGATGGAGACTTATCTAAGCAACCTCTTTTTTTGATTTCCAAGATCACACTAAGGTAAAAGGAAAGATAATACTCCAAGATTGGTTTAGATGGTCTTCTAGTCCCAGTTTAATGTGATGACTTTTGTAAAGTGAAAGCTTTGTTATGAAATTCAAATGAAAAACCTTTTTAGCCATCCACATGGAAATCAAGGATATTGTGGTTCCTTGTAATCTCCTTAATTATCTATGTGTGATGTTTGGTTTATGGATGAAAAAATGAAATCTCATCTTGATTCTACTGGCTTTTACAAAGTGCTAACATCAAATCTAAACTACTAAGTGGTAGTGGGCAACTCAAGCCTTACAATTTTGAAAAAATAAGACAGGTGCGCAGCAAAATCAGAGACAATCGTGCAGAGAGCATATACCACATGTTTGGAGAGTTGTGACAGAGCACATATGTCTGCATACTATGCATCTGTTCGTCTCGAACCTGCACACACGCAGGAAAGTTGGCGGGAATTTTTTTTTGAAAAATGTCTCTTACTATGGGGTGAAATCCTTCTCTCAAGTGGTGAGTTTAGCCCGATTTTGACCCCTGCACATGAAAACAAGTAAGAAAGAAAACTCAAATAGCCTAATTCAGGAGAATTTTGATTCAAATCCCTAGTATGGTCCCCAATCTGTTGGGTTCCTTTTGGCACAAGGGTGATTAAATGGTGGACCCTTAACTATCTAGTTAGGATATCTATAAATCATAGCAGAGAGTTAGTTGGTTAGTGGCTCAACTAACATAAAGAGACAAGAAATAAAAAAATAATAATGAAATAAATCTAAACTAAGCAAACAATAACTTGAAATAAATGCACAAAGAAAACACAAGAGAGAGATACCAAGTAAATTGATCTTCGAATTGATACTTCTTGGAGAAATATGGGAATTTATGAGTCCCTTCTTCCTCCTTGGGAAGGCTCTTGAGTCCCCAAGTACAAAGTCTTCTTTCTACTATCAATGGCTAACAAAGGAAAATAGTGAAGAAAAGAGTGATGGACTACTCGAGAGGAGAAATTCCTAACACTTGCTATGGATGCCCAAAGATTTCAAGGAGGAAGATAGCTTCACAAAGATTTCATTATACTGGGACTAGAAGATCATCTATACAAATATTTTATAGAATATTTTACAAAAGTCATGATTTTACAAAGCTTTCATTATATTGGGAGTAGAAGACCATCTAAATAAAGGGCCATTCTGAAAGCTTTTGTACAATGGCCCTTTATTTATAGGAGGATGAAAATATTTTTCTTAATTGGTTCCAAATGTGAATGGGAGGCCCTTGGAGGTACCTCCCATCCTTTTCAATAATCTGAAGGAGAAACTTGGGGGCGATTTTGGCTATGGGGAATATCCTCTTCATCCCAAAAGTAGTTGAGGCCTAAAAAAAATCATCAATGCGTCGTTTTTGCATATGTGTGGGTATTTCAACTATCACTCATGTCCTCTGTGCACTGTGCATATCGTACACCATATTATCTCACACATATGTGCATAGATTTCCAGAACCACTTTTACATATTTTTATGATTGTCTTTCCAAACTAAGTGCAATCTTTCCATGAATATTGGTAGTATGTTGTGTTTGTGTTAATTGTTTATTCATCCATTGTTTATATTTGTAGTGAGCCATTTTTCAGTGAAAACACAAAGATATGAGGAAAAGAAGAAGTTGGAAAGTTTTTCTTGAAGAAAAAAAATTTTTTTTCCAAAGGAGTGATGATCACCCTGAAACAGAGAAGGCCCATATCTAGACTAGAGCTACAAAGGATTATAGCTTGGAAGTTGGTACCTACTAGAAAGAAACCAAAACTTGTAAGGGAGTTCGCTTAGGCATTGTATAGAAAAAAGGGGACTCCTTGTGTAGATGAAATCCAGTGGGAAGGGTACCTGATATACATGTGGAGGTCCTGAGCTCAATGGTAAGAAGACAACTTCAATTTTTCTCAATGGAGGAAGGAAAGTAACCTTCCTTGATCAATTTTGAGTTTGAATAAGTAGTTGAATCAATCCACTTATTCTATCATGGCTTGGCATGGGGGTGGCATGATGTAGGAAGGTACTCTGCAACATAGCCTAAGGTTGGGAGGAAAGGTGTCCTCTCTAAGTCAGTTGGTTGTTGACATTTACTAAAGAGACTAGTGTTTTTTAATTTAATGTGTTGATGTAAATCTATTATTTCATGGTCAAATAGGAAATATGAATGTATTGTTTACTTCCTAAGTAAAATGGAATAATTATGTTTGTTTCCTTTGGCCAACCTATTAGAATTATTAATCCTTCAGAGATGTGTGAGGGTAAGGTGCATCCCTATGAGGGTTACAAGGCTTTGCCTGGAAATCTTGCAATATATGAAGAAAATATTCATCTTGAAATTGACAAAGGATATGTCTTATCAATTCGAAGGGTCTTGGTATAGACTCTGAGAGTCTCAATGTTGTGTAAACCCTTACTCTTAAGAGGAAATTTTATAGGATATCAAAAAATCCTTCATTTGAACAATGAAAAGAGTACCTTGGTTCTTGGGAGAGTCCTCTATAGGATGAGAAATTGTAAGTCCTAAAAGAGCCACATGCCTTAGATAGAAAGCTTGCTAGATACACAAAACTTCAACCCAGGTGAAGTGAGAATTCCTTTGTATTTTTAAGAGTGAAATGTCGAGCTCTTAAGAGTTGGTAGAACCTTAGAAAGGACCTAGAAGAAACATGTAAATGCTTAATTCTGTATTCAGACTGTTACCATGAAGGAAACCAGTATTTTAAGAGGGGGAAGATTCACAACCATTGATTTGGTGAAGTGAATATATCTAGACTATTGGTCGGATGGTATTATCATCTAAGTGACCAAGCAGGGGTTGTGTCAATACTTTGATGGATAAACCCTGAGTTAATGAGGATCATTGATATTTTAGAGTGTGATCAATATCAATTGTGGACCGTTGGATCCAACTCTTAGTACATCAGAGTAAGGACTGTTGAAGGCCTGGGAAGAGGATTAAGATAAAATTTCAATGATTGGGAGTCCGAGGACCATAGATATCACAAAGAGTGTTTGGTGAGATCTCATCCATCAGATCTCATAGGAAATGCTCCGAAGAGGACGATTCATAAATATTAACTAGTGGATAGATGTGAACCATGAGGCACATGATTTTTGTTATATGGAAACAATGTGTAACCATATATGGTTGGATTGTGTGTGTTTGGAGTGGTCCATAACTCCTGAGTGGAAATTCCTCGACAGGAAGGGACTCCGAGAATGAAGATAAACCATTGATCAATGTATGGCGAGACTAGATCTTAATTGTGGATTTTATGGGTCCCACTCATAGTGGATAGAATGGATGTTTAAGGGAAGTATAACCTTCATGTAGGTAGAGACTCTGATGAAATCATGGTCATTGTAAACCCTAGTCCAAGAATCATTGGATCCATGAAGACGATCCATTGGAGCAATACCATCGGAAAGGAGTTTGAATCTAGTGTTTGATCATTCCAAGGGGAATGGCTTCAAATAGCCACAAGTGATGGTTCTGAGGTAGAGAAGGATATTGATCATACAATTGGGTGTATCTAATCCCATGATCATGATATTAAACCTTGTGGAGGCCATATGTAGTAATTTGCAAGAGTTAGTATAGCTTGTATTGTGATAAGAGAAGTCTTCACATAGGCACTCCTGAATCTGAACACTCATCTCGAGTTCTAAGAAGAAGAAAATCAAGCATATTACCAACCAAAGAGTGGATAGGGGGGTGGGTTTACTAAAAAAGTTTACATATCATATTGATATCATAGCAGTGTTCTTTGGGGTATTTTTGGAAAGTTGCAGAATCCAAGAATTGTCTTAAGAAGAAATTTGAAAAACCCTGGCCATGGTGGATGAGTATGTTCACAAAAACCCTTGAGATCTAGAAAAAGAGAGATTTGTGAGGATGGAATATAAATTCCTTGATATATCTTACAATATTCCCCTTATTATAGCAGTTCTAGAAATAAATATCACACAGTTTGGGGAGGTTGGAGGCTCTAACTCAAAGATCAAATCAGAGGAGAAACTAGGAGAAAATGAATACCCATAAAATGATTTTAGGAAAAATACCAAGAAAGAGATGCCAAGTTCCAGTTCCATTACCCCTTTGCATTCATTATTTAAAATGGAAGAGAAAGTGGATATAAATCCATACCAAGGTGACATTGATGTATTAAAATTGAATCATTGGTTGAAATAGTTAGAGGTTTATTTCAGTGTCCACGATATAGAGGAAGAGAATATTATCTCATTTGACAAACTGAAATTAGAGGGCCATGCATTAACCTGGTGGAAAAGATCCACATGGAGACATTAATCTAGAGGGTGATCCACCAATAACTAAGTCGGAGGATTTCAAAACCCTCATTAAGTCCCATTTATACCCTATTGGGTATGTAGAGGACCAATGGATTTGTTGGCATCACTTCAGGAAAATGAAAGGGCAGAGTGTGCAAGATTAAACCACTGAATTCATAAAGATATCTATCATGATGGGTATCTCTCCCAAGAACCTAGATGTACTCCTCAAGTATCTAGGGGGTCTACATAGTCATTTGCGAAAGAAAGTGATGTTATTCAAGCCTAGGATAAATGATGAGGCATGTGTGTAAGCACAATATATGGAAAATATAGGCCACAAAAAAGAATATCTAAGTGGTTTAAAAACAAAGAGTATCATGATGCTTCAAAGGAAGGAAAGAGGAAGTGTAAAGGGAAATACAAGAAGATGAAAAAAATTGCACATCAACGAAAGGATTCAAGTAACCACTGCAAACATTGCAATATCGATGGTCACAGTAAATAAAAGTGTTGGAAACTACATTTAGAGTTGAACCCTAAGAACCACAAGAAGGATGCCAAGAAGAATAACCTTCTAGCCATGGATTTAAGCAGTCAGGAAGAAGAAACATATATGTTGATATATTTCATACACTTCAGTGCAGAAGGAGGTGAATCTGAGTAGCCTTCATCACAAGGAAGAGAAGAAGATGAAAACACGCTTCCATATCAAGTTCTAGGTCAAGAAGACCAAGGTAGATGATTTATTCAATTATGGGTCATAGGAAAATATGATAGTAGTCTATTTGGTCAGCAATATTGGGTTGGCATTTCATGATCATCCTATCCCATATCCATTGGGGTGGATAAACAAGGATGCAAAGAGCAAGGTCATGAAACAGTGTAAGTTCAAATTTTCTATAAGTGCAAATTTTATTGATGAAGTGAAGTTAGATGTAGTACCCTTTGATGTGTGTGGTGTACTGTTTGGAATCCCCTACATGTATACAAGGGATGAAATCTCCATGTAGAGAGAAAAAAAAATACCTCTTGACCAAGGATGGGGAGTTTTTCATCATCAATGCACATAAAGGTAAATCAAATATCTCACTGGTAAGTTCCAACCAACGCAAAAAATTGATTAGTTCAAGTAAGAAGTGTGCTTTTCATTTTTAATGAGAGAATCATTTGAGTGATGAATTAGTAAGAGTAAAGTAATCCCTGGAGAGATGTACTAAAAATAATAAACAATAGTTGGAGGAGTTGCTACATCCATATAGAGGAGTGTTCTAGGAACATAAGAGAAAAGTGGAGCATAAGATACAGTTGTTGCTTGACTCTCCATTACCAAGTATTGGGTTGTATTGAAAATCTATTCTAGAAGCAGGTGAAGTGAAGAAACAATTACAACATCTATTGGAGCAGGGAGTTATTCGTCCAAGCACCTTACCTTGTGGGCCACCTATCATCATATTACCCAAGAAGGATGGGACTTGGAATATGTGTATCAACTATAGAGTTTTGAAAAATATTACACTCAAGAATCGATACCATCTACAGAAGATTGAAGATTTGTTAGACCAATTGTAGCATGCCAATTACTTCACCAAGTTGGATCTCAAATTAGGATACCACCAGCTATATGCTAAAGAAGAAGACAATTGGAAGACTTCCTTCAAGACAAGGCACGACTTGTATGAATGGTTGTTCATGCCATTTGGTTTATGTAATGCACCAAATACATTTATGAGACTCATGAATGATGTATTATACACATATTAAGATTCATTGTTATAGTGTATTTGGATGATATATTGGTTTATATCTCTACCTCAAAGGATCACATATTGCATATCATGTAGGTGTTAGAGACTCTGAAAAAGAACCAGCTACTAGATAACATAAAGAAATGTGATTTTTCTTAGTATTCATTAGTGTATTTGGGGTATGTGATTGGTGGAGGGGAGCTCAAGATAGATCCTGCAAAGATGGTGGCCATCATAAATGTCTAGTTCCTACTAATGTCACTAAATTTAGGATCTTTGTTAGGGAAGCATAGTACCTACGAAAGTTCATAACATCCATTTCAGCGGTAGTCGCACCACTCCACACCATAAAAAGTGTTAATATTTTTCTATGGAGAATGAATCAATAAAAATATTTCAATGAGAAGAGATGAAATATTAGTCAAGCACTAGTTATCACACTACCTGACTTGTAAAATCCCTTTGAAATGGGCACAGATGAAAGTGGGTATGTCATCAGAGCAGATTTGATGCAAGGAGTTAATTCAACCTGCTATCATTCCAATATGTTTCATGGGGTAGTTTTGAACTACCCTACATATGATAGGGAACTATATGCCCTAGTTCAATCTATTAATAAGTGGAAGAACTATCTGATGGGAAAGGAAACCACTATCTACATAGATCACCAAGGATTGCAATATGTGTAGTTGCATAGTAATATTTATCAAACCAAACATTACAAGTGGATGGGATTTCTATATCAATTTCATCTAATCATTAAATATAAGAAGGGAAACACTAATAAGTTGGTCTACATTTTTTTTTCTAGTAGAAAATTTCTCAAATATATATATAATATGTGTTGTTCTCAAAAGTGAGTATATACGATCAAATTACATAGACCATAAGTAGTATTCAGCTATGGATATAATCACCCAAAAAAACTCTACTGTGTACACTACAAGGTTCCCAAAGTTACATACATTTGTTACTAATCATCCTCTATACAATCCAGGTTTGCAATGATATTGCTTTGGACAATCCATAAATGATACTAATGTCAAAATTACAAAAATTACCAGTATTGATAAAAAAATTCCAAGAAACCAAAGATGTCTCAAATACTAACGATCATATATAAATCCGTAGTGTAAGTGGGGGGACCGCCTGGCCATCCTGCCAAGTGTTGTAGTGGATCCTCCCTTCCGGAACATGGAGTGTTTTTTTAGAAAGTATGTCTACCTCCACGTTCTCTTCCCTATAAATATGATCAAATATGATATCATGGAAATGTGAAACAAGAATTTGAATCTTCTCCATCCATCTCAATAGTGATGAAACATAAATATTGCATCTATGATTTAACCAATCCACCACTATCATTGGATCCCTTAATACCTGTAGCTGATCAAAACCAAGTATGTGTGCTAAAGATAAGCTTTCCCAGACACTGAGAAGTTATTCCCTGGTATTAGTACCCATCCAACAGTTTAAAGTCCACCTGGAGATAGTATTTCCCCCAGTCATAATCATACCCCCAGCTCCACAGAGTGTACCATTTTTTTGTGAAGCTCCATCAAACCAACATATATTTGGCAAAGTAATATCAGTAAGTTTATTTTTCCTTTTTGGAGGATATGGAAGAGGAATATGGGCCTTGGAAGCATCCAATAAGCCACGGATTTGATACACAATGCCCAAAAGAGAAGGTGTTTGAGATTAAAAAATGCTTTTGTTCCTTTCCATCTACAAAAACTAGCAAGTCAAAGTAGAAATAATCCTTCGGGCTTTATCCACCAAGATCTAGGTTTTATAACACTGAGTTAAGGATCGACCTCCCCAAATTGTATTAAAGTTGTAAATAGTAGACAGAGCAAACCAAACTGTTTGTGAGAAGGAACAGTTAATAAACAAGTGTGTATTAGTCTCCTCAACATTAAAGCATAAGAACAAATACTCGGTCCTACCCAACCCCTCTTTCTAAGGTTATCCTAGGTAAGAATTTTATTCTCCAGCACCGATCATATAATTTTTTTTAACTTATATGCTGTATCCCATGAAAAAACATGTCTACGCCAATCGATGATATGAGTTGGCCAATAATTCTTTGCCAATGCATTGTAAACATTTTTTACAGTGATAAATATTGAAAGATCACCTCTTGTATAAATCAATGTGTCCTCCTTTGAATGTAGTTGTATCCTTGATAGAATGAGATCCTGATAGTAGGCATTCTATTCAACTACAAGATTTCCATTGATTGGTGACAAAACCCAAAGACGCCTGAGTTGTAGCTTGATAAAGATAGAAAATGTTTTTCACCTTAAGAGCCTCACAAAGATCAGGGGATAAAAGGGAAGAGTATCCAATCCCCAAGATATTATCCATTCCAATCAATATCAACGAGCCATTCCCTAGATTCCAACTAATCCACCCTGTGATGATAGGTAAGGACTTAAGAAAATTTTTCCAAATCTGTGAGGTTGTAGAATGAAATGGAAAAGCCGACCGTAACCAGGTTTCCATAGAGAAATAGGGGAAATATTTATCCTTAATCACTTGATACCAAATACTTTCCTTAAATATAACATTCCATAATGAATTTTCTACTAGTGCACGATTGAAAAGGAAGAGATTTTGGAGGCCCAAACCACCAAGGTTTTTAGTCTTTGCAATCATCTCCCAGCTACAAAGGTGAATTCCCTAAGTTTTTCCACCCCCCGACCAAAGGAAATCAAAGATAAGCATATGGATCCTAGAGAGGATAGAGGATGGTACAGTCGCTAGGGCCATCTGGTATACAGATTGAGTTTTAAGAACCATTTTAGCAAGTATTAATCTTCCCCCAAGTGTCAACCATTGATTGCACCATTGTTTAATCCTTTTCTCAAATTTTACAATAATCCATCTCCAATATTCAAAGGTACTCCTCTCTACTTTTAGAAAATATCCTAAGTAACGAAAACCCATAGATAGATCCACAAAATTAAAGGAAGATATGGACTTGAATTGCTTCAGTAGAACTCCATTTATCCCGGAGAAATGAAAAGTCGATTTAAGTGGATTAATTTTTAGGCCCAAAGCACAACATAACTGATCCAACAAAGATTTGATCACCTACCATTCATCCAAAGTATCCTTAGACATGATAAGTGCATCATCAAAAAAAATAAGATGAAGAATTTTAATAATCTTGGAAACCTTAACACCAGTTAAATAGCCATTCGCTTGTCCCTTTTTTAAAAGGAGACTGATACTTTCCATAAAAAGTATAAAGAGAAAAGGGGAGAGTAGGCAGCCTTGACACAACCCTCATTTTCTAGAGAAAGTAGGAGAGGCCTCCCCATTTATAAATACCGAGAAGGAGGAGCTAACCACACAAATCATTATCCAATTTATAGAAAGTACACTGAAACCTATTTGTACTAGAATCATGCGAAGGAAATCCCAATTGACACAGTCATATGATTTCTTAAGATGCATCTTAAGGATCAAAGATTTTTGTTTCCTAGCCTTGATACTATGTATACATTGTTGAGTTGTATCGATTGCATCCAAAATCTGCCTACCCTTTAAGAAACCAAGTTGTTCACAAGAAATCTCCCTCGAAAGAATTGACTTTATCATGTTTGCAATAACCTTAGAAATCATCTTGTAGCATAGATTGCAAAGTGTTATAGGTCTATAATTCCCAAAAGTCTGAGGATTATTATCCTTTGGGATTAGAGCCAAGAAGGTAGAATTTAAGGAGATTTTGATCCTCCCTCTAGTCCTAGTATCTTCAATTAAGTCCACCAGATCATCACTCATAATCTCAAAATATTTAGTATAAAAATCAACTGTCCACCCATCTAGGCCATGACTTTTTTCAACTGCAAAGAGTTTCAAAATTCCATAATTTCCTCTTTAGTGACCAGTTTATCAATTTGAGAAGAATCCTAAATGGATATAAAATGGGGGAACAATTGAACAAGATTCGATTGATCCACAGGTGAGATATGGGGATCCTCGATGAATAAGTTCTTGAAATATATATTTTCCTCGTATTTAAGAGCTTGGTGTCCTCTATGTTCTTGCCCTAGTTCATCCCATATCTCCTAGAGATGTTTATGATTCCTCTACACGTTAGCAACTTTATGAAAGTATTTAGTATTTCAGTCGCCACACTTTAACCAAAATGCATGACTTCTTTGTCGCCAATGTTCTTCCTCAATGATTAGGAGACAATTGCATTCTGACTCTAGTTACTTCAATCTGCAAGAAATTTTGGGGTGGAGCCCTGATCTAGGAAGATTTGAAAGACTAGTCTTGATATCCTCTTCTAGAGTTGTTAATAATTTTTGTTGTTCATATTGTCTAATCCATGCCCAAGAATTGATCCAAGTTTTAAGTACTTTCAGCTTCCAAACAAATCTGACCTAGACATATATTTCCACTCAGAAAACTGGGTCCCGCCAAACCTCGCAAATAATAGGTGTGAAGTCCTCCTCATTCATCCAAGTAGTATTTAAATTAAAAGGATATGCCCTCGGGTACAGTTGAAAATCGAACTGAACAACCACTAGTGCATGATCCGAGACAAAAGGAAGATCAACCCACGACCAAAGCCTACCCACATCAGTGAGAAGGATTTTCGAGGCAATAACTCTATCCAAATGCTTTGTAATATTGTTGCTACCACTTCTATCATTCCTCCAAGTCAGAACAATCTCGACCGGTACCAAGTCAATCAAGTGATGTTCTAGCATCATATTCTTAAAATGCACTGCAAGTTTATCCAGCTATCTTGCCGCACCCTAGACCTCATCAGCTCCTAAGGTAAAGTTTAAATCACCTGCAAGAACTAGATTCTTAGTGTCCAATAAACCACTCAAAACCACACGATCTCACAATAACTTCCTCTCAACACAGGGCCCATATACATTTAGAAAAAAATGTCTTGTTTGTTCTCCAATGAAATGACTTTAAGTATAATGCCCCCGATACACAAAAAAGGCATCAACATAAACTTATTTGGATCCCATGTGACAAGAATCCCTCCCAAATTTCCAAGAGATCTGATTGCGCAAATACACCAACTAGGAACAAATCTGAACATGAAGTGTCGTGCATTTTCCTCATCTACAAGAGTTTCTTGTAAAAAAATCAAGTCTGACATAACTTTTTTACATACTTTGTGCATGGAGGCTTGTTTAAGGGCCCCTCACACCCCATAAATATTTAAGGATTAAAAAATCATGGTCTAGCATGAGCAAGGGATTTCAAGCCTCTAAGCACCCCCGAATTAGTAGTAGAATATGAAATAACTCCTGGTGCATTCCCCGTGAGAGTACCCCTATTACGAGAACTTCTTGTCTTAATTGGAAAAGTCTCAAAACCAAGTCCTTTAGACCAAGTGTAACTAGTTCCTACTCCCCCACCACGAAGTTCCGAGTGGTTCACTAAATATGTTGATCCCGGCAAAGGTAAAACAACATTACCAAGATACATTGTAAGTGACACCGAAGTATCGGCCTCCCGAGAAGAAGGAACTAGAGACTCCAACGTATCCTCAAGTGAACATTCTCCTTGTTCATCCTCCCGATACCCAGAAAGTAAATAGGGTTCGTTCCCCCCAAAGTCTTCCCCCATCCCTGTGTTCTTAAACGAATAAAAAGAAAGATGAAAGGTATCCCCCACCTCAATAGAATGATTCTCAGATACTAACTAATTGGCTATGGGTTCCAAAATGTTAGAGTGGGCCCTAAGCAGGTCAAGTGCAGGTTTGTCAACCTCTGTATTTAGGGAGAGGTCTCTCTGAGGAATAGAGCCCAACCTAGAATTCATGAGGTGCACATGAGACTTAGAGAAAACCCAAGGAGTTGGAGTAGGGTCACATGGAGGGCTCTCAGACTTATTCCCAAGTAGAGATGAAGCATCCAACGTGAGATTTTCCCAAGAAGTAAGAGTGTTAAAAAGACTAGGAAAATTAACTTTTAACTTACCTGTAAGAGTATTAGATCCTGATTCATTCGAAGAGTTTGAGGAGACAGGGCTAGGTACTCCTCAAGAAGCCAAATCAAATTATGGTGAATAAAATCTTGGCATTTTCCGAAGTCGAAATTTCTCTCATTCTTCCTCCTCCTCAAAGCCCTAACAACTGCTTCTTAGGTGTTATGTTTTTCTGCATAGGGTACAATGAAATGGAATCCCCAGGTAATCGAGTTTCTGTTAGAAAAATTGATCCCGCCACTAGATGTCCAAAGTTTCCAATAGTCCACATTGTATGTCAACCTCAACCAAAATCCTTCCTAGTTTTCGATCTGACGCACACAATACATTATCATCCACACAGATAAAGTGGCCCAAAGAATTTCCAATATCCATTAAAGCACTTGTATTCCATAAATTCAAAGGGATCCTTGGGAGCAGTATCCACAGGTGTCTGAAACAAAAATATTCTTGTACTGGATCGAAAGATATCCTCCACCTTTTTAGCATTATACTCCCACCATAAAATGGCCACAACCTACCTAATATTTTCTCCACATCCTCCGTCAATTTGAAATTAAAGCCAAACCAACCACGCGGGCAAAAATATAGCTCCGGGGTATATCCTAACAATGGCGTCCATTTCACCTTCATCCAACTATGCAGAGGAGTAAAACAATGGGAATGATATGAAAATATACCCACCAATGTAGTCAATGCCAAATTCACTACTTCCTCTAAACCCAAGTCATCACCCATAACCATTTTGCGTCGATCCCGGTTGGGTAGCCACGACTTCTTAGGAAATTATCTATAAGGAAATTTCTTATGGCCTGCCTGAAAAGACTCTCCACCACACCAAAGAATTGAGACCTCATTTGTAACAACACCTCCAAACACTATACGACTAGTCACCTGCAACTCTTCCCTCCGAAGAAGAAGGAATTTTGTCTACTTTTAGAGAAAAATACATTTGTCATATAGAATTTGGGAAAAACATTTTACATAAAAATTGGAATTGGTGAATATTTTTTGGAAAAAGGTGGAAAACTAACCCATGGGATAAATTTAGCCCCTAAAGTTTCCCCGACCTTGGTTCAACAATTTGGATTCTTATGCCTTTCTTCAAATTGGTATAACTTAGTCTATTTTTAGTGTTTGTTTTTCAGTCTATCTATTTTTTCAAGCGTTGTGTATTTGAATAGTCAATTTCTAGTTTTGAAGAAAAATTACTCTCACATTGCAATATGGCTATTTCAAATGAGATCCTACATACCATCTCAAACTAATTTTCATAGAAATATCACATGGATAATTTATTACAAGGTAGTGGAATTTATAGGTTACCTTGGGAATAAAATCCCCACCCCCCCCCCTCTGATTTGTTAAACAAATGTAAACAATCACACCCCAATGTCTATACGTGAAGAAAAAACAAAAACTTGGACAAAAATATAACAATGCAAAGTTTCCAATCACACACTAACTGAATTTAAAGGGATCTACAACACACTACCATATCCAAAAAGACCTATTGCAAGTGCTTCCTAGGTCACTGTTCGCCATGAAGCAAACTCAAACAAGCAAGCAAGATAAAAAAAAATGCACTAAACGCCTCAAATTCACTTGGAAACTAAAACAAAAATAAGAGGATTATCCAAGGGTCAAATTGATTTGTGAATTTCCATGGATATTCCATTGGAACAATTCGTCACAACAGATCTAATAAAATACTGAAATATTTACTATTAAGGTTAATTTCTTTTAGATATCCATAATTTTTAGTTACTGATAAAATAGATAAAATGTAGAAAACAATAGAGAACAATAAAACACATTCACACCATTCACAAATAAACACAATATATGACCTAGGAAACCCAATACAAAATAAAACCTAGCTAGAAGGTGAGGTTGCTCTACTCTCTTTTCTCTGGTAAAAAAATGATGCAAGTACAAAGAAAGAGGCACTCTCTATGGAGTTGACTTTGGCCTATGGAATTTATGGCTACTACAAAATCTCTCCTCCTCTGTTATGCTCACATAATACCACTCTCGGATGTTTTTTTCAGCTATGGAACAAGATACAATGCAAAATAATATAACCTCTTCTCCTCTTAATAGCCCAATATTTAACATAGCCTAATAGACATCTAGGGATAGGTTTTTGAATTCCTAAACCTTCAATTGTGATAAGGTTTTGGACCTCCTAGAATTTTCTTATAAAATAAATTGTGTGGCTATCCCCACATGTCACAGTAATGGAGGTTGATGTGGCATCCACTGACACCATGGTGTTCAATATGGTAGGTAAACTTACGGGAGGTGTAACTTTCTCATATGGTAGGTAAACATGTTGAATTTAGAAGGTTCCAACATAATAAGGTTTGGACCAAAATAAAGTTCGGTTTATGCCTCAAAATGGTTTCGGAATATTTCTGACTAATTTTTGGACCCAAATTTCCAAATTTGGACGAGCCGTCGAAATGGCACTACAAGTTGATTCCTCCAATTTTTCCACCCAAAAGGTAGTGAGATATACTAAAAATAATATAATGATACAATATGGATCATACCTCCCCATTTATGGAGGCTTTTGGTCCCCAAAATCTTTACTGAATGAGGTGAGGAAAATTTTCCTCTACCTTCTCCTTAGAGTACCACATTTCTTTTCTTGGAAGTTGTCCTTTTAAACCAATTTGTTAAAGGTCATGTTGACCATGTCTTGTAGTTCTGGACTGCTTCTACAAAACTGTGTCTTTTTTCAACTCTTCCTAAGCATCTGGTGCTAAATTCTCTATGGAATATAGGATCTACTCCTCCTCCTCCTAATCCAACATGAAAGGCTCATAGAGTCTGAGATTGTCCACATTAAATACTAATTAAATGTGCATGTATGAGGGTAGACTAATTATGTAGGCACTATCTCCCACCTTTTCTAATGCCTCAAAAGGAATATACCATAGATCCTTGATATTCTTATCAGGACCCTGTAGTCTTTCCTTATTCATTTGTAACCATACTCTGTCTCGCACTTTAAATGTTTTCTCTATTCTTTGTTGCTCATGTCTAGCCTTATACTTTTCCTATGACTTCTTCAGTGTCTCTTGTAATTGAAAATGGATCTACCTGATATTCTCAACAATTTTTTCTACCTTTACAGAATCTCTTGTGAGGTCCTCCCTCACTCCTCCTTACTTTCCATATACAACATCTAAGGGTGAAGGTGGAAAATATTCGAAGCAAGTTTCAAAAGGGGACCTACCAGTAGAAGTGTGATTTCTCTGTTATAAGAGTGTTGCATATAGATCAAATTTTCATCATAGGTATTTGGATGCTTCTAATTATAACCCCTCAAAAGATACACCAATGTCTTGTTGACTACTTCTATCTTCCCATATGTCTGTGGATGGAATGTTATATACCTCTTCAACTTAGTGTCCATCTCTCCCACAACGTAGTCCAAAATGCACTGAAAAATATGGTATCCTTGTATGATATCACGCTCCTTGGTATCCCAAAGTGTACCAGACCTATTCAAATAACTTATTTGTTGCTTCTTGTCCAATGATGGTATTTTTACAAGGCATGAGAATGGACATTTTGTTGAACCTGTCTACTACAACAAATATATTGTCATACCCCTTCCTGGTTATTGGTAAACCTTCCACAAAATCCATGGAAATGCTTTCCCAAGGTCGAGTGGGTACAAGTAAGAGATGGCATTTTCCTTGCTCCATGTTGTTGGGCTTGTTGGTACAACAAAATATACATCCTTTAATATATCATGCTACATCTTATTTCATTCTAGGCTAATACACATATCTCTATAAGTTGACAACTATCTTCCCAACACCAAAATTTACTACAACCTTGGAGATGTGATCCTATCTGATAAGCTGTAATCATTCACCTTTAGGAACATAGAGCTTGTCGAGCTTGTAGAGTAAACCATTTTGTAAATGATAATCAACATTGCCATCACCTTATTCTATATGAATTTGGCCTTTTAGCTGTTGGAACACCTCCTTGAAGTCCTCATCTTCTTTGTATGCCTCTTTGTATGCATCATGGGTAAAAGGATCCATGTGCACTAGAGTTCCCAAAGCTATAATATTATATGTGAGTGTTTGTGAAAGCATGGCTACCAAATTATTTGTGCTACCCTTCTTATACTTTATGAAAAAATGAAATTGTTGAAAAACCCCCATCCACTTGTAATGTCTAGTTTTTTGTAGCTTACTATGGGCCTGCAAATACTGTAGTGGTTGGTGATCTATGTGGATGATGGTCTCATTTAACATTATTTAGTGTTTCCACTTTTTGACAACTTGTACCAAGGCATAGATATCCTTTACATAGGTAGGGTAGTTGATAAATTCCGCATGAAATACTTCAAAATGATAGCAGGCGAACCTTCTTCCCTGCATCAATACTGCTTCCATGACATACCCACTTAAATCTATCTCCACTTCGAAACGTTTCTACAAGTTTTGGTAGTGAGAGAATTGGTTCTTGACTAATCTTTCTTTTCATCTCATTAAAGGCCTTCTGTTGATTCTTCCCCCACTTGAATCTCTTACAACTGGATGTTATGGTGTGGCGTGGTGCATCTACCACTCAAAATGAAGCAGTGAACTTTCGCAAGTATTGTGTTGCCCCAAATAAAATCCTAACTTTAGTGAAATTTGTAGGAATTAGCCATTTCATTATGGCCTCCATCTTTGTGGGATCTATCTTTAACTCCCCTCCACTGATCACATACCCCAAATACACCAAACATTGCTGAGAAAACTCACATTTCTTGAGATTTTCTATCATTTGGTGCTTTTTCAGAGCCTCTAACACTTGCATAAGATGTTACATATGCTCCTCCCAGGTAGAACTATAAACCATTATATCATCCAAATAGACAATAACAAATGAATCTAGATAAGGGAGTAAAATATCATTCATTAGTCTCATAAACTGAATGGCATAACGAACCACTCATAAAAACCTTTCCTTGTCTTTAAGGAAAGATTCGAGGTATGTTATTCTTTGACTTGTACTTGGCGATATCTTGATTTCAAGTCTAGCTTAGTGAAGTACTTGGCATGCTACAACTGGTCCAATAGATCATCAATCCTTGGTTGGGGGTATTGATTCTTCAATGTAATCTTATTCAATGTCTTGTAATTTATACACATTCTGCAAGTCTCATCCTTCTTGAGAACAATTATGATGGTTGACCCAAAAGGTGAGGTACTTGGTCGAATTACACCATGCTCCAACAACTGTTGCAATTGTTTCTTCACTTCATTCACTTCCAAAACGGACTGTCTATACAACCCAATATTCAACAATGGGTAGTCTGGAAACAACTATATTTCGTGATCCACTTCCCTATTGGGCAGTATCCCTTTAGGCTTCTAGAAAAATACTTTGTATTTTTGTAGAAACTCATCCAAGTGTTGTTTATTCTCTTTAGTACACCCCTCCAGGGATTCCTCCACTCTCATTGACTCATCATCAAACTGATTTTATCTTAATATTTAAGTAAAACATATTTCTTACTAGAACTAATCAACTTCTTGGCTTGATTGGCACTTACTAGTGAGATCTTTGACTTGCCTTTATACACATTGATGGTGTAGGACTTCCCATCCTTGAACAGTCAATATTGGTTGTCTCTCCACATTAATATTTCATCCCTCATATATATGTAAGAACTTACAAACACTACTCCACATACATCAACAGGTACTACATCCAATTCCACTTCATCAATAAAATCAACACTTATAGAAAATTTAATTTTACATTGTTTTGTTATCTTTATATATACATCCTTGTTTACCCAACCTAATGGATAGGGGCTAAGATGATTGTGAACCTCCAATCTAAGATTTTTGACCAAATCCAATGCTATGAGATTAGATTGTGAACCAAATTCAAACATAAAATCTATCTTGGTCTTATTGACCTGAGTCTTGATGTGGGAGAGCTTGGTCATCTCCTTCTCTTCCTCGTGATGAAGGATACTCAGATTCACCTCCTTATGCACATATGTGCAGAAAATATTGTCATCAACATATGAACTACTTTCAACATGATTTCTTGAATATTTGGCTAGAAAGTTCTTTTTCTTTTTGTCCTTAATATCATATCTCATCAATTGATCGGAACTAGACTAGCCTAGCCAAAGTCAAGTCAACAAATTGATAAGGATGTCGACTTCCTAGAAGTCGAGTCATAATTAAAATTGGAAGTTGAGTCGGATGAAAGGAAAGTCGACCAAGTCGATTCAGATGAAAGGTAAGTTGACCACAAGTCGATTTGGATGAAATCAAGTCGTCCAAGTCGATTCGACCATTAATGTCTGGTTGACCAAGGAAAACAAATCGACTAGATGAAATACAGTCAAATAGAGGGAGGAATCAATTCAAACAACAGTTGGAAACAATTATCTAAAGGAAAAAAATAATATTCAACAACAAAGAATACATCTAGGGGTGAATTTGATACTCAACAACAATTAAAAATGCTCGGAGGGTGATTTTTGGTATTCAACTGTGGAGAAAAATATATCGGGTCAAATTGGTAGGTAGAAATTTTGAAAAACATGTATATGGATCATGGATAGATAAAAATTGTCCGAACAACATCAGATTCCAAAGTGTCATTCGTATATGACTAGTGGGAAAAGGAAAACTAGCCAGCAATGTCAAGAACACGATACATGACCTATAGGGACAACATGTGGACATTGACTAGCAACGAAATCAACTTTAGGAGTGAGAGAAAATCCCCAACGACTCTTAAAAAAAAAATAGAAACTCCCAAGTAAATAGCAACAGATCAAGAAGAGTCATTGATTTCCAACTTTAGAAAAAATGTACGGTAATGGTTAAAGAATGATTGTTCTTTCTTATTAGCGCATGGGAACCATATCAAAAAAAGAATGAGCTCAAAATATAACATGCACATATTTTTATTTGCTAAACACTATCCATACGACCATTAAATCACATTACACGCCATTTAGAATTCATAGGCAATGTATTCACAAACAACAATCACACATAAAATCAGAATTTACCCTGGAAACCCAAACAAGAAAACCAACATTCTTTTTTATTCGGTCAGGATCATTTTTATTCAACAACAAGAAAGTTAAATGATCTTTGGTTCATCTCTATGCTCCTCGATGACACATAGACATCCTATTTACATCATTCACAACCAAAGAACCCCTTCGTTATTGTGGGGAAAACATGATATAGGATACTGAGTCAACTAGGAGGATAGATGGAAGGTCAGACATCTCCAACGCTTCAACTTCTCTCTAGTCCATTTCTCCTTTTTTCTCTTTGTTTATTTGTGTTTTCTCTTAGGTGGAAAGGGTTTCAGGAAAGCCTCATTGTTCTTTACCTACAACAATATACTTCCCTATTTTATATATATTACATACAAAAGTGCACATCAATTGTGATGGCATGGGGCCTTTCACTCCAACAATTGATCTCCTTCTTTGTTCATAGCCTTAAAATTTTCCCATGATGATAATCTTAGATCCTGTGTCAATAGCCAATTGTTCTTGTCAGATTCGATTCATATCACGCCTCCCCATTGGGGGGTTTTTAGTCCCCAAAACTTTCCAAGGATTGATGAGGGAACTTTCTTGCAATCTGATTCCTCTCATACCACTTTGTTTTCCTTGGAGTCTATCCTTTGAGACCAATCTTCCACATTTCTTGCTATCCTTTCTGAGTTGTCCTCTCCTTTTTCTATGTAACTGGGTCTTCCTTCAACTCCTCAATACCATGAGGTGCAAGGTATTCAATAGTAGAAAGAACCTGATGTTATTCCTCCTCATCCAACATGGAAGGTTCGAACAACTTGAAATATTCCACGTTCACCACTGAGCTAATCTGCATATAAGATGGAAGTTTAAGCCTGAAGGCATTCTCATCCACTTTCTCAATGATGTCAGATGGTCTGTATCTAAGGGGCTTGAGTTTCTTTTTTCATCCTTGTAATTGTTCCTTACAAATATTCCATACCTTGTCCCCAACACAGACTTTGTGATCCTATCTATGTTGATCATGCATGGCTTTGTAAAACTATTGGATATTATCAAGCTACTTATGAACCCTTAGATGTATCTGCTTGATTTTTTCCATGGATGTGCTTTCCTTTCATTCACCTCCTTGCAACCCTGCCTCTTCCTTTTGTTGTCCATAAGAAATATCAAATGGTGAAGGAGGTAAATAACTAAAACAAGTCTCAAAAGGAGACTTATTGCTGAAAGAATGAAGTGCTATGTTGTAGGAGTGTTGAATGTAGAGTAACTACTTGTCCCATGTGTTTGGATGTTTATTGTTGTAGCCTCTCAACAATTGCACCAGTGTCTTATTTACAACCTCAGTTTGTCCATCTGTCTAAGGACGAAAAGTAGTGGAATACTTGTTACACATTATTTTCGTCATCCCAATGACCTATAATGATGTAAACCTATCTGTTGCCTTTAGAGGGGTCATTAGCCTGAGTTCTTGAAGAAAGAAGAGAGAAGAACTTTTCCTGAGAAAAGAAGTTGCATTTTCCTTTGTAAAAGCCCTGTAAAAAAGTAAGTTCGCAGGTTGCTATATAGGCAGGGTGCGAGAATGCCTGATTCTCGCAGGTTGCACCATAGCTAGGGTACGAGATGTTTGCATGTTTCTCTATAGGTAGGGTGTGAGAATGACTACACGTGGGAAAAACAAGCGTTTTCTCTAATCTTCTAGAAGGAGAAACTTCCATGGTGAGGTGGCATCCGAATGGTTTGGATCTTACTCGTTTTCATGATTTAGTGGGATCATCCTAACCTCCTCACCTTATCCTCTTCAACTTATAAAAGGAGAGGAACTCTCATGGAGAAGGTTATCTTGTAGCTTTGGTTAGTTTTGGAGATTTTGGGATTATCTTGGATTGGATTGAGCTTTGGATATTTTTAGATTGGCTAGATGAGCCACTTTGTCAAGATAGATTTTGAATATTATCAAATTTGTGCTCTCAGAATTCTTGAAGTGAAAGTGTGTCGGGAACAAAGGACAGTTGGAAGGGACCTTACGACATCAAGGCCATGGTTGTAATCTCTCTTCCACATTTAATATGATACAGTAATATGATTCTTTCCTATAAAACTTGTTGTGTTTTATTGTATGATTCCTTGATCACATACATAGGTTTATATTGAGTTTATTCTATTGCTATCACTTTGGTTGGTTGCGTTCTTTTGTAGAATCATCATTGTATGAGCATTGGAATGGATCTAGGATGGCGATGGTGAGAGGAAGCGACATTTAAATGATATGTCACTCATCCCTCTTTAGTTAGTAAATTCAATATTTAAAACTTAAGGAAAGCGTCATGCTCTGGTGTGTTTTGTTCTATATCTAGGTGGATCTAGGGAGATCTGTTAGTGTCTGCACCTACCGATTAGTCCGATAACAAAATTGACGACTCCGCTAGGGAATGGATTGTTTCCTAGTTAGTCTAGTTTCGCTTGCTTTGATTTCTTGTTTTCTGGTCTCTGAGTCTGTGGGAGATCCATCCAGACTCTCTGGATCTAGAAGTTCACTTAGATTCCTTGTCCTTTTTCAAAATTTTCTTTGATTACAAATATTCTCACACTGTACCTCTCTATGGACTGTGAGAATCATTGATGTTCACACCCTGTTGTTAGGTTCAGTGCAAACTTCTTGCACCCTACCAATGTCTAGACTGCGAGAATACCTAATTCTCGCACTGTAATATACTGCTAGGCTGTGAACTTGTTTGTAAAGTTTTTGGATTGGGTCTTGTCATCTTTTGATGACCCAGTTTTGGTTTGAACAACTGGATTGAACTTTTGGACCCTATATTGATATGCTTACAGTCTGCTTGACATCCTTTGAGTTTCTTTTAGCCACTTTTTCTTAGTTTGGTTTTGAAGGATTAGTCTCTTGCTTTGAGTGTCTTTCAATTACAAAGCATGTGTTTTCTTTAGAATTGTTTAGGGAAAGATCATATTTCTTCTGAATAGTTCTCTTTAAAAGAGAACTTTTAGTTTGGGTTTCTTTGTTTTAAGAAAGTTCATTATTTCTTTTAGTGAAATTTTTGAAACAAAAAGATTTAATTTCTTGTTTTATATTAGATTGGGGGCATCCTTGCATTTGAAGTAGTGAAATTGATGAGTGAATCGTGCATTGGTGTTCAGTACCTTTTTCTCATTTCTTGAGAATCTTGATATTGATGAGTTTAATATTTTTTGGGACATCGTGCATACGGGAATGATAAATGTTTTCTCCTTCTCGTAGCATAGCTTTCATCGAAATGAAAATATTGCATCTTCATATCTTTGCATAATTTTTGAGTCGGTCAAAACACCATATTGTCCACGCCATTTTCCTTTCGAGTAACAACAGCCATAAAATAAAGCGCTTATAAAAATTGATTAGACATTTTTATCTTTTTTGGTAGAAAACCTACATTAGATTAGTTGTAGGGCTTTGGAATAGGTGTGAAAGATAACTTTCCAAAGTTGCAAACAAACATAGAATCTTGAGTTAGGGAGCGGTAAAATCCACTTATTACATTTTTTCTTGGGAAGCCCTTCTAACACAAGGGTCAATCACGAGGTCGCATTGAGACTAACAGAGTTTACTCACCCTACTTTGTTGGTCTTGGTGTAGAGATGACGTGTATTATGGGGGTCACTTGAGAGGTATACCCACAATGGTGAGTGGAAGCCTTTCAAGTTGATTTTGGGCTAGATACCCTGCCCTTGCACATGGATCGGACTGTCGATTGTTTCCCTAGGCATCACTGTAGTGATTGGTAACCTTAGTGGCCTTTCTCTCTAGGTTCTTTACACGAGGTGACTATGGAGGGGCAAGTCTTCATGGTACCTGGAATTGACGTTGGCCAAACTCACTCGGGCTCCTTGGAGGGTACACCCACGATTATGTGTGGGATCTTGCACCAGGGTGTAAGTCCGTTAAGCAGGTCCTCAACATAAATTTTACACCTGCTTTATCTCAGCCCCTTCTTACATTGCTCCCGCAACATTGGATTTCATCACCAACTAATGTGCTCATTGTAAGAAGGTTTTGTTTGTTTGCTTGCTTCCTAGATTTTTAGCATCTGTTGTTTGTTTTCCCTAGCAGACTCTAGGTTTTTTTTTTTTAATGGCGTCAGTTCCTGGAATGACCAATGAAGGAACCCCTACTCCAGGGGAACCTTTTATTTTTCCTTCTTATGGAAAAATTGGTCCTCCTCATATTGCTACTTTGAGCCTTCCAGGTCTCACGATTGGATTACCGGTATGGTTCTTTTCCACTCAGGTAATCCCAAATGCAGTTAGTGCTTCAGTCACAAGAACTTCCCCCCAAGAGAATCAACCTCATGTTGATCCTTCACCTTTTTCACCAGTAAGGTCTTCTTCACCTTCTTCACTTGCAATGTCACCTTCCATTTCATCTTCTTTGTCGGGTGAAAGTTCTAAAGCTAGTAACCCGGTGAATAAGAAGAATAAGAGAAGGAATATTAAGAAGAAGAAATATAAACAAGGGTCAAAACCTCCAACCACCGTCAAACATGTTGGAAAACAACCAGTTACTGTTAATCATGCTGGGAGTGTTGATGATGTCAATATCACTCAAACAACTTGTAAGCCCAAGTACCCTTCCAGGCTTTGTAAGGGTAGCCATCTTCTTAAGGATTGCCCTGGTCTACCCAAGGTTATAGAAGTATGGTCTACACATCCTCTCCAACCCATGTCATCAGCCTCTGAACAACATGTTGATGACTTCCCGTCGACTAGTCACGATATAGTTGGGAAGAAGAAAAGTAGAGCCAAGTTCCCGTGTATGTTATGCAAAGGGAGTCATCAAGCCTCAAAATTACTGGAAGACATGACTGTTTCACAGCCTCAACTTCTAGCTGCTTACCATAAGCTTTCTCTCAACCCTCCAATAGTTGATGAAGTGATCACTATGGTCCCTTCATCGGTTAATACGGTTGATAATGTTGTCAATATGGTCACATCCTTAGTTGAACATGTTGACAAAGTGGTTGATCCGATACCATCCTCAGTCAATCCCACTCTCCCCTCAGAGAGTGAAACCCACGGCGTCGATTTGTTTCCACCTGTCGACCCCATTCTCCCCTTGGAGAATGAAACCCCAAGGGGTTGATTCGATCTCATCATTAGTCAATCCTACTCTCTCGCTCGAGAGTAAACCTGATACTACCCATGTTTTTCTTGTTGATACAAAATCTACCATGTCTGGGGCTATTCCTCCTTCTCCCATAGGACTCCCTCCAAGTTATGAGGCCATCCATTTTGATTGGGGTGTGCTAACTAGACCTCGTCTTTCCTCTTACATTCCTTTCCAGATTACAGTACAGGTTTGTTGTCAGGACATTCCTCAAACGTTGATAGATGAAGGTTCCTCTGTTAGTATTTTGTCCTCTATTGCCTGGCAAGATTTGGGTTATCCTCCACTTGTGTCGGTTACACAGAATCTGTTATATTTTAACAGAAGAACTAGTCAACCTTTAGGGACCCTTCCGCAGTTTCCTGTAAATTTGGGAGGGAAAACTATCTTTATTGATGTCATGGTAGTCCAAGACCCCTTGGATTTCTCTTTACTCCTTGGGCGAGATTATGTCTATGCCATGAAAGATATTGTGTCTACTCTTTTCCGTGTGATATATTTCCCTCACGATGGACGGGTTGTGACTGTTGATCATCTTTCATTCATTAACCCCACCTGGATTGCCTCACTGAATGGTTCTTATATGCACACAGTATCACTCCCGCCACAGGTCAATTATGTAGCGTTGTCACCCATGGCTTCAACTTCTGATGACTTAGATCCAGTAGTTGACATGGTGATCTCTTCGATAGGGTTGTTAGAGACTGATCTCTTTACTCCTGTCATGACCCTCAACATGGTGTCCTTTCAAAGCGTGTTTCTTCCTTCCAGTGAAGATTTCTTGGAATCCATGACCGAGTTTTGTCCCTTGACATGGTGTCATTCCGGAGCATTGTCCTCTTGGAATCCATGATCAAGAAGAGAGACACCGAGGATAGTTTTTTCATATCTGAGGCAACCTTGTTAAAAAATGAAACAGAGGTCCTTGAGCATGATATTTTGATTTCAAGCTCGTTAAAAAATGAAACCAAACTTGAGCATAGTTTTCTAATTTCAAGCTCGTTAAAAAATGAAACCACTTGTGGATAGTTTTTTCGTCTCTATGGCAACCTCGTTAAAAAATGAAACAAAGGTTACGAGCATAGTTCTTGTTTCTATATCAAGCTCGTTAAAAAATGAAATATTTTTCCCCCTCTCTATTTGAGTCAAGTCCTTCGTCTAGTATTTGAAGCTTCATTTCATTCTCCTTTGCAGTTGGATGAAACGAAGCTTGGGGGGCATTTGTCTCAGCCTCTGGACTTCATGCTGAAGTTGAGTCGCTAGATTCTTAAGCTGGGGGATAAGTACCAACCATGTGTTGGGAAGTCACAAGCATAGTTTCTTATGGTTCAAGCTTGCATAAAAATGAAACCAGGTCCAAGCACATTTTTGTTTAGTTTTTAAGCTTGTGTAAAAATTAAAATCTATTCCAAGCATAGTTTTGTTTTGTTTTAAAGCTTGCGTAAAAATGAAAACAATACTGAGCTTAGTCTTTGTTCTTTCTCGTTCTCGTAAATCAATGAGAATGTAATCGAGTATACTTTTATCACTTTTTTGGACTCGCAAAGGTTATACAAAAAAGGAACCCCATGGAGTTCCCTTTAAGCTCTTTTCAGACTCTCTAAAAATGAAAATATTGTCGAGCGATCTTGCTATTTTCACGCTCGTTAAAGTATTTGAAGAAAGCATCTGTTGGGTGGTTATTTATCTCTTTTTTGGTCTCATCAGACTACCTTACGAAAAAGAAGCTGAGAGAGTTCTCTTTAAGTGTTTTTCAGAACCTGTAAACATGAAAAACCCCCGATTTTTCTTTCTTTGGACTCGTAAAACAAACATCGAAAGGCCCATATGGGACTGAACCACTCCTTCTTAGGGTTATTTAAACATACTCTGAGGGACTCGTTCGAAGGATGAGCTTACATTTACAAGCAGATGTTATCCTCCTCAAGCTTGCGTAAAAATAAAGAGGTACTCGCCAGAAATGGTGGGGGAAAAATTGGGAAAGAAATGTATCTAAACCTGTATTCTGTGGAAGAGTCTCTTTTGAACATGACACCCTTTCACTCGCCTTATGTCTAGGTTGGAAAATCCACTTGTCTCCCGATCATACTCCTATAAGATTACAAATTGGTCTATGATCCTTGTTGTTGAGTCATTATTTCCAAGACAGTTGTCGTGTCGTCAATATGTTCAAAAAGATGTCCAACCTGAAAAGCTTTCTATTGCGTCAGCCATTTCTATAGTCTTTAAGCCTTCTATTTCGTCATCCATCCCTGAGTCATTCCTAAATCACTTGTTACTCTGATCCACTTCGAATATTGTTACCCGTTTCATGTCATTGATGTGGGATACATTAAGGCCCTCCTGTGAGGAGTCTTTTCCTGTCAACTTCAACTCATTATCCAGGAATTAGACTTAGAAACCAATTGGTACCTTGGAACTTGCATGCCTCAATGGCAGGTTTCCTCACTTTCGACAGTGGGTTTTCATTATTGAATCCTGATTGGGAGATTCCGTTGAGTGTTCGACTTCATCTCATTGATTCACATTCATTGGATTGTACCAGAGTACCTTGGGAGTCATTGACATTAATGGTGATTTCCCTCACACTTTTTAATGGTATACATTAATGACCGATAATCAAGTGGTTTCTACCGTTTTCGACTTCAACACATGTATTCGCATGGTTAGATTCATACTATAGAGTGATAGAGATGAAGACCCTGGATATTTTTCTGACAGATCCAGGTTGCGTCGGAGTATATTCAGTGTACTGTTACATAGATCCACATTGTATGTCTGGTGGCTATGTTCAAATTTGATTCTTTAACACATAGATCCACAGTGTATTTTTGGTGGCTATGTTCAAATTTGAGTCATATTGGCATGGATCCACAGTGTATGTTTGGTGGCCATGACTTGTCTTATTTGACATGGATCTTCGCATGTCGGCATTTATGCTTTGAGTCATTTGTATTCTAAGTATGGGAATGCCTACCTCATTGATGATATATTATTGTACTGTATTTCCTTGTTTGTTGGTAGGTTTCCGACCGACTCTTCCTTGCTCCCTACACACACTTGACAAAGTATTTCAGCTATCACTATGTTCTAACTTCATACCTTGGGGGGCTCTCTATTACACATTATTTTCATCATCCCAATGACCATTAATGATTTAAACCTATTTTTTGCCTTCAGAGGGGTCAATGGCCTACGTTCCTGAAGAAAGAAGAGAGAAGAATTTTTCCTGAGAAAAGAAGTTGCATTTTCCTTTGTAAAAACCCTGTAAAAAAGGAAGTTCGCAGGTTGCTATATAGGCAGGGTGCGAGAATGCCTGATTCTCGCAGGTTGCACCATAGCTAGGGTGCGAGATGTTCGCAAGTTTCTCTATAGGTAGGGTGAGAGAATGCCTACACGTGGGAAAAACAAGCGTTTTCTCAAATCTTCTAGAAGGAGAAACTTCCATGGTGAGGTGGCATCCGAATGGTTTGGATCTTACTCATTTTCATGATTTAGTGGGATCATCCTAACCTCCTCACATTATCCTCTTCAACCTATAAAAGGAGAGGATATCTCATGGAGAAGGTTAGCTTGTAGCTTTGGTTAGTTTTGGATCTTTTAGGATTAGCTTGGATTGGATTGAGCTTTGGATATTTTTAGCTTGGCTAGATCAGCCACTTTGTCAAGATAGATTGTGAATATTATCAGATCTGTGCTCTAAAAATTATTCGAGTGAAAGTGTGTGGGGAACGAAGGAAAATTGGAAGGGACCTTATGACATCAAGGCCATGGTTGTAATCTCTCTTCCACATTTAATATGATACAATAATATGATTCTTTCCTATAAAGCTTGTTGTGTTTTATTGTATGATTCCTTGATCACATACATAGGTTTATATTGAGCTTATGCTATTGCTATCACTTTTGTTGGTTGCGTTATTTTGTAGAATCATCATTGTATGAGAATTGGAATGGATCTAGGATGGTGATGGTGAGAGAAAGCGACATTTAAATGGTATGTCACTCATCCCTCTTTAGTTAGTAAATTCAATATTTAAAACTTAAGGAAAGCGTCATGTTCTGGTGTGTTTTGTTCTAGATCTAGGTGGATCTAGGGAGATTTGTTAGTGTCCGCACCTACCGATTAGTACAATAACAATACTTCAACTTGGTATCCATTCTCTCCCAAAGCATTGCCCAAAATCCTCCCAAGAACTTATTGTCTTGATTAGATATGATGGGGGTAAGGAATCCAAAATGTACCCAAATATGGTTGAAGAATAGTTCAACTGCCTCTCGTCAAGAGATTTTCTTCTTATAGGGAATGAGCATAGAATTTTTTTTGAAGTGGCCTACTACAAATAATAAGTATCCATGTCCTCTACGAGTCATAGGAAAACCTCCAACAAAATCCATGGAGATGCTCTCACAAGGCTTTCTTGGTACTAGCAATGGAAAGTTCAAGTCAAGTTTCCATTTGATTGGCTTGTTAGTGCTACAAAGAACACAACCTATAACAAAAATTTCCACATGATCTGACATCTTTGGCCAATACACATAATGCTACAAATTTTCCACTATCCTTTTTCATGCAAAAATTCCCAGCAAATCTAGAAGTGTGTTCTTCTCTCATCAGTTGAACTATTCTTTCCCAGGTTGTACATAGTTTGTCCAACTTTTACAACATCCCATATTGGAGGTGGTATTTATTTCCTTTCATGACAATGACATACCTCTACTTTATCTACTTGTAGGATCCACTAAAATCTTCATCTCCCTAATAATCTTCACTCAAAATTTCATGAGTGAAAAGGCTCAAGTTGCATTATCATTCCAACTTCTGCAATCTTCTTTAGTGGTGGTTGTGGATACAACATGTCTACTAGCCTATTTGTGGCTTCTTTCTTGTACTTAATCAATAAATGAAATTGCTACGAGAAACCTAACCACTTGTAATGCCTCAGCTTGTACATATTTCTCCGACTCTGTAGATACTAAAGGGGTTGATGATCTTTGTTTATGATTTTCTCGTTTCCCAGGATATAATGCTTCCACTTCTTCATCACTTATAAAATAGCAAGGAACTCCTTATCATACATGGGGTATTCAAGTATTGTTCCATGAAACAACTATGAATGGTAGCACACAAGCCTTCCTTCCTGCATGATTATTGCTCCTAATGCATACCAAATGGAATTTGTCTCTAGCTCAAAAGGTCACTACAAATTTGGCATGACCAAGATTGAAGCATCATTGATCTTCTTTTTCAAGTCTTCAAGTTCTATTTGTTGTGCCTTAGACCAATGAAATATCTTTCATTTAGAAGTCAAGGTGTGGAATGTTGTTGCTACTGCAGAGAAGTTTACAATGAATTTCCTCAAATATTGAGCTACTCCCATGAAACTCCTGACCTTTGTCATGTTGGTGGGAATGGACCATTGGGTGATGGCTACAATATTCTCTGGATCTACCCTCAACTCTCCTCCTCCAATCATGTTTCCAAGATATATCAAGAAAGTCTTTTTGAACTCACATTTATGCAAGTTGGAAATCAATTTATTCTTCCTCAAGTTTTCTAGTGCATGTGTCACATGTGAGAAGTGATCTTGCCAAGTATTGCTAAAGGTCATTATATCATCCAGTAGCACATCATTATATTATGCCATTACAAAATATTCAATGAAGGGATGTAACCCATCATTCATTAGTCACATAAATGTTGCAGGTGCATTGCATAATCAAAAATTGCATTACTAACCACTCGTACAAACCTTGTCTTGTTTTGAATGTTTTCTTTCATACATCTTCTGCTTTGATCCTCACTTGATGGTAACCATATTTGAGGTCCATATTAGTGAAGATTTTTTATTTATTCATTTGATCCAACAAGTCATCAATCATTGGCAAAGGATATCTATTCTTGATGGTGATCTTATTCAAGACATGGTAGGCAATGCACATTCTCCAGCTTCCAACTTTCTTTGGCACCATGATGATGGGAAAACCACATGGTGATGTACTAGGTCTAATGACTCCCTACTCCAACAATTGTTTCAATTTATTCTTCACTTCATCTAATTTGACGATGGTCTGTTTATACAACCCAACGTTAGGCAATGATGACTCTGAAAACAACTAAATCTCGTGTTCAAACTCTCTCTTGGGTGGCAGTCCCTAAGGATCTTGAAACACTTCCCTGTAGGATTCAATTAGTTTTTGTAGTTGTTGGCACTATTCACCACTACATTCTTCCAAGTATTCCTTTATATCTAAATCGTCACCTTCTCCTTGTTGCTTTCCTTCTCTCAAGAACAAGACAAACTTCTTTGTACTTCCCATGATTCTTCTAGCTTAATGAGCACCGATTAGAGAGATATTATATTTTTCTTATGTGCAGTTATGGCATATACTTTTCCATCCTTCACTATCTTATACTATTTCACTCTTGTTATGAAAATGGCATCCCTCACATACAAATATGGACTTCCCAAGATGACTCGACATATGTCTAGAGGGACCACATATGAAACTACTTGATTAGAAATGTTTTCACTGATGGAAAACTTAAATATGCATCAATTTCTCATTTTCAATTACATGTGTTGCCTTACCTAGCCTAGGGGGTATGAATGCAGATGCTCTTGTGTCTCCATCCCAAGCCTCTCAACCAACTGTGAAGATATCAAATTTCATTGTGAACCAAGATCAAACAAACACTCCACCTTGTTTTGTTTCATGTAGATTTTAATGCAGAAGAGTGAGGTCATATCCTTCTCCTCTTTGTGACTACAACCAAATAATTCCATGTCTCTTTGAATATTGGTTCAATTAATCTTCCCTTATGGGACTGAGGTGTTATTCACCTATTCCTCAACATCCACTGCTATCAAATATTTCCTTTTCTTTTTTTTGGAAATATATAGGGCATTTCTCATGGTGAAATTTCCAAAAGTTCTCCTTCATGTGTCCCATTCGATCACATCCTTTACACTATTGGGTTGCATGTGCTTCTTTTTTTTCTACAACCACAATCTTCTTCTCATTCCACTTCTTCTTGTTTTTCTTCTTTCTTTGCTTCTCTCGTGGTTCCACTTTATTGTGCATACTTGCTTGTTTCTTTCGTTTGTCTCCATTGAGGTATTGTTCTTGAATAATAGCCTTATAAATTGACTTTGGTATGAATAGAATCAGTTTCCTATGAATATGAGGTATAATTGCTACCAAATACTTGATTAACATGTCTAGACTTTTGAGAGTGACTCCCATCTAAATTTATTTTTTCCTGAACTCTATGGTGAACTCCCAGACTAGTTGTCTTTGTCTCTACTTGAAGTAATGACATAATATTTGTTGGTTTTTTTCATGTCCTATTGGGTAAAACTAGGATTTGATCATGTCCTCTAACACCTCTCAATCAATCATTAGTCATTGTCAACATTGTCATCCAGTTGGCCATATGGAAGATCATTTTTTTGATATTCATCCTTTTGAGAATCGAGGAAAGAATAATAATCCTTTAGATAAATGCTCCAAATGAAAAATACATGCAAGAGTAAAGAATCTCTATGGGTGGATCACTTCTTGGAAATGGTAATCAATATTCAAGAAGATATATAATTTATACCAAGTAATTGATTCTCAAGTATTGACACATCTTGCAATGGAAGAATTTTCATATTGTCGCCTTGTACTTGACAAGGGGGGTAATCTCAGTGATTGATAACCATGCTTCAAGTTTCAAAGTCCTATAAATCAAGAAAGAACAAGTGAGCCAAAATTAGAGCCATATTCCATCAAGATGATTTGGTTTGTGGTTTTACTTAAACCACCATTTCGTAGAAGACTTCCAACTTCTACTAGACAATACTTTGTGGTCATCTTACACCTCCATTTAGTAGAAGACTTACAACTTGTAGTAGACAAAATTTTTTGGTCATATTAAACCTCCATTTAGTAGAAGACTTATATCTTCTATAGACAATATCTTGTGGTCATATTAAACCTCCATTTAGTAGAAGATTTACAACTTCTTCTAGACAACAATTTTTGGTCACTTTAAACCACCATTTAGTAGAAGACATCAACTTATGCTATCCCTTTTGTTTGTGTTCATCCCATAACCACTGTATTAAAAGAGCACATTCAACCAATGGTAGCTATCCACTTCCATATTTCAGCTCTCTACTTGAACTCACATACACTTCTTCCAATTAAAGGGGGCAAATGTTGGAAGCGTAATTTGTTAGGGTTATGTAGTATTAACTTGAGAAGGAATATGGAAATTCAATTGAATAGGAACTGTCAGTGGGAGTACAAGAGACCTCTTAGAAGATGAATCTAAATGTCCATATAATGTATTTATATGTGTATCATATTAACAAATTTTATTCCACATTTGATCTACATTTGTGTGCATTCTAACATGAGGCATGATTGAAGAGGACCCAATTGATTCTTGACTACTTGGAAGAAGGGGAGGATGAAAATGATTTTAATTCAAGGGATAAGCTACTTTTCCATTAGCAGGAGGCTAGGGTTTTAGACTCTGTATTGGAAAAGGAGGAAGGATCCTATCTCTTGTCATTAGTAGTAATACTTAGATGGAGCTAAGGTGATAGCAGCAAAGGTATTTTTGATGATTCTTTTTAGGTATCATAAACTATATGAAGTAAGGATTTTTTTGTCTAGAGGAGACCAGGAAGATTATCACATAAATAATTAAGTCAAGGTTATGGGATCATCTCAATATTGGTTCAATTGTTAAGGTTAAGGGGGTGCAAACCTAGATAAACCTATGAAATAGTGCCCATGAGGGTACCAATCATCACATTGGACACTTCACCACTAGTGGAGGGAGATGAAAATCAAGTTTGAAATTAAGGTACTGGGATAATAACATAGGGTTATCACATGTAGTGAGAAAACCTAGTAATAATTATTTTCATTCATTCCCGAATCTACAAGTAAATGGAATAGTGGAAGAGCTAGGAGGAAGGAATAGTATAGAAAGTGGATTATGCTTGGAGTTATATATGTACAAGTGACAGTTTGGGATGGTCCATCTCCATTTACAAGGGAATACCTAAATAATTTAGAGGTGAAAACCATTACAAGGAAGAAAGGTGTTAAGGAAAACAAGAACATGATTAAATTAATGTTCGGGAAGTTTTCATCATTAGGTAGTTATTCATTAAATTAGAAGTCTCTAAAAAATCACTTATTTGGAATGGAGGTATCAAAGGAATATATAAACCAATGGATTGACAATGTAAGTAACTAAATTATAGGTTACATGCCTCAATTCCACGTACTTACCATAAGATGACTAGATTCCAAGATTTAGTCTCAAGACCCGTTGATCTAAAACATGGTTTAATATCAGATAGCATGATGAGGACAAATTCCCCTACATTTTTAAAGAGGTGTTATTCCTCTATCAATAATTCACACTTTACAAAAGGGATACAAAAGACTAAGTTTTCAAAAGATAAATATTCACATGAAAAAGGATGCTTGAGAGAGGACCAAGCCCATTCAAGAAATGAATATTCACAATATGGTACAAGACTGTATATTATTGTAAATTATAAGGATAAGAAAAAAAGATAACATCTCCATCATAGCATGGTCAAAATAACACGTCATTGGAAAAGATAATAAACACAGTCCACATTCATAGAGAAATTGACATGATTACTACATTAGACTCAAAAAAGATGTTGATGGACAATACATTTGAAACCTCATGCTTTAAAATCAAAGTCTGAGAAATCACTAATGTAATTCCTCGAATAGTTCTCTGGGGATCCTAAGAAAATATACAAATGTGTGTATCTCAAAATAATAATGTATGAAATGTTTATGAAAAAATAAAAGGCATTCATCCTTCAAAGAGGACTTGGATTGGGCTCCCAGAGACCATGAAATTAAAGAAAGGCATGGGAGACCAAAAAGGAAAACAATTAGGGGTCGGCCTTTGGTTTTCACAGATTTATGAAACAAGAAAGGATGGGTGACTACCAACTAAGAAAAGATGAAATAATGTGACTACTTGACTTACTATGATGGATGGAGGGATCTTTTCTTTTATTAGGCATATTCAGCGAAGGCTAATTAGAATGAAAAGGTGGTGGTTTTGTAATAAGAATTTATAGCGAGGATTTTAATTAATAAATTATTCCACATACTTACCTAATATCATATGATGAAGCTTTAAGTTTTAACTGCATGATTTGATTTGGTTAAAAGATATTGCATGCATGAAATAATACACAAGTTATATCATATCCCTTCACCTCATATGCAATCCATCAAGCTTTACTATGCACCATGTGGTTCATTAATGTGATGGTACTTGCCATGATTTGATAATCAGCCAAATTGAGGGATTGGATGGTGATAAAACATCCATTTTTTCCTTAGCACATCTTATTGAAGTGGTGTGGTCTAATTGGCTTGTTCATTTACTTGACAATTTTGTTCTTGTGGTACCTAGTAGAACAAGATATTTTGAAAACTTCTAGATTCCTTATGGGATTAAGATATAATAGAGGCAATACGGGTTTTTGATGAGTCGGATTTCAATATCATTTAGTTGATTAATAGAATGAGTCCCCAATCAAATTAAGGCGGGGAAAATATGAGAACTGTGTCATTAAAACCATTTTTAATTCACCTCACAGGATGACTGATCTGGTTGTACGATCATAAATGTTCTTGGGAAATGGAATTATGCACCAGGATGTATGGAAAATGTTTTAAGTATGGAGGTGCAGAATGAGTAACGAGGAGTGAAAAATGATGATTGTGAGATTACATGATCGCAGGATACAAGGTATGAAAGGGTGGATGTCAGGGAGTTATGCATCCAAAAATTGAAAATATATTGAGTAAAAGGAAGCAAAAAATGTATGTTGCATGCAAAAACAGGGTCATATTGGAGTAAGCGGGATGTAGGTTTGCGGGGTTGTGGGGTTGCGAGGTTGTGGTATTTTGAGACATTGTTTACCCTTGCAATATAACTCCCACAAATAGAGAAACAACTGAGTATGGAGAAAGAAAATAGAGAAATGGTTAAGTGTTTATGTTTAGAGACTTGCAGGATTGTGGGTTTGTAATATTGGGGTGATTATGGGTAAGGTTAACACAAGCTGCAAGAAGCAAAGGAAAATAAAAAAATATGGCTAAGTGTAGGATATACAAGAAAGGAAAAATGACATAAAGAAACTCAAACTTTGATGACTAAAAAAGTGATCAACAAGACCATACTAAGAGAATTATGGAAGGTAAATCATAGTGAGGCTTGATGAAGTTGATGTTGAGAATATGGTCATCATTGTTTTTACTCTATTTAGGAAAAATATACCATTTATCTAATTTCGTTAAGATTACAAGGGCTAGCTTTATAATTTTGGCATAAATCAATCTCGGAGTCGATAGTTAAAAATAGGATATGATTTTTTATAGATATGTAATAAAATACCCTAACAAAATTTAATATGTCTATAGGAAAATTATTATGGGATTGTGTAACATCCTGTATCCCCCAGTCTGTAAAAAAAACTATATTGGCCAAGAACTATGGAAAACTCAAAGATGTGAATGTGTGATTTGAATGGACCTTAGTAAAAGGTCCATGAATGAATATATATATATATATATATATATATATATATATATATATATATATATGAATATATATGACTGCTGAGAGGGGGGATGTGATGAAAAAGAGACCACGATGGCTAAAGAAAGGTGGTGGAAGGCACCTGGAATGGTGGTGCTAACTTCCACTGAAACCAATATTGTATTTGTTCTTCACTGGCCCGGAGAACCAAGAGCGGCTCGCTGGCCCCAAAATGAATTACTCGCCAGGTTGGTAGGTGAAGAGGCTCCTCATGGGTTAATGAGGGATGGGGGTGAACCACCCATCCGTGGAGGCCTCAAACTTGACCACCGCGGGAAAATTCATGCCACACGCAACCTCGCCGAAAAGAAAAGGTAGGTAAAATGTGTGGAAGGGGGGAAGACACGAGGGGGAGACCATAGGAAAAAGATTGGAAGAACTCTGGAAAAAAATATAGAGTGAGTTATAGCAGAGAAGGAGAGTAACCTTTATTATCGGTCACTGAAGAATAGAGACAGAGAGTCTCAAGCATCGTAGTCTAGCTTGGAGGTGGCTAGTGGTAAATCCATTCGGAGTCGCTGAGCCTACAGTTGGGTGGAAACGAGCACCCCTCTCAGTAGTTGCATCACCTGGTGTTTTTCTGATAAGTGTTATATCTTGTATCTTGAATTTAAATGTCTTGAAATGTATGCTCATGGTTTGAACACTTATAAATAGTTTCTGTGTAGAAATGTCTGCATGGTATTTTGATCAGAATGGTGGTTGCATTCTTATATTGGAAAGACCACATATGGCTTATGTATATATATATATATATATATATATATATATATATATATATATATGTTGAACTAATATATATTTTCAAGTCTACTTTTGGGAGATTTGTTCATGTGTTTGTCTTACCTGATGCCTTGGATAGATTTCTCCATGAAGGCACCCTTTCGAGACCACTCCCTTACCTTCTAGAATACCTTCCAGTCTAGCCTTCAAAACATGGTGTAAATTACCTAAGGACCCGAAGGAGGATGTTATAGTTTAAGTCTTAAAATCTTGCATGGGGGAGAATGGTCCTTGTAGACCTAAATATTTCGTCATTTCAGTACCCAGAATACCTAAGGGCGAGTTCCCATGCACTCACAAGTCCCGAAACCCTGACCCGCTAAATCCCAAAATGACAGCGTGTGGTTGAGTTAGGACCTTTCGGTGGTTCGGTACCCAGGATACCCTCTCTCTTGCTAAATGCACGAATGAGATCCTTTCGGAGGATCTGAGGCCGGTTATGACCATAAAATTGAATGAAGGGACGCAGGCAATAATGCCTCGACCCCTTTTTAACCTTCGCAAGTAACGAAGAAATCAAGACTTTTGATCCCAAAACCCATGGGAGTGCATGGACCGTCCAGCTGTAGAGTACACGTGGTGGCCCGTCATCGTTTCTATGTTTCAACAACCAGGGAACTAGAGGGTAAGAACCCTTGTTCTCACGAATCGTGAAATCCCGACATACGAAACCCGGAAGTGACGGGGCATGGACAAGTTAAGATAATTCGGTATTTTGGCACCCGGGATACCTAGAGGCAAGTCCCTTGTACACGCCAGTCCCAAAATCTCGATGGGTGAAGTCCTGAGAGGACAATACGCGGACATGTTATGATATTTCGACATTTAGGAAATCAGAATACTCAAGGGTGTATTCCCTTGTACTCGCAAGCCCCAAAATCCTGACTTGTGAAGTCCCGATATGGCACAGTGTGAATTGGATCTACATTTTGGCATTTCGGTACTCGAGACCCCCAAAGGAGAGTTATGTTCCATGTGTCTACTAGATGCAAAACCCCAAAATGAGCTTAGAAATGAATATCGGTTTTAGAGTTTCGGCTCTCGGGAAACCCAGATGTGAGACCTCATGTCATCGCATCCCCCGAAGTTCCAGTATGTGAAATCCCGAAGGGTAGAGTGCCCGGACTTAACCTGGGTCACCGTTAATCATGCTAACTAGTTAGATCCATTTCTGATTTCATCCCTTCGAAAGACAAGAGAGAAAGGGGAATACATGCACCACAATTTCTCGAATCGTGAAAGTCGACGAGCACCTACCCGATAAGACTTGTGGTCATAGTTGTTGATCATATGAGTGCAGTTAAGGGATAGCAGGATCTGTATCAGGTCCTGTAGGGATTCAAGAATTCTTTTCATCGAAGAAAAGATGAAAAAAGGCCGAAATGTTTTTAATTCCATAGTGGGTGTGTTACAAAATGGTGTTAGAGCATGGTTACAACACTTGGCGTGCTTGGGCTCATGAACGGGTTGCACAGAAACTCCATTCGGAGTACTGTTAAAAGGAGTAACTTCTTATCTTGACCCCCTTAATTAAAAAGTAGAAGTTAAGAATGAAAAAATCTTATTGTGTGTGTGCATGAGAAAAATACGAATTATGTACTGGTTATAAATGAATATGAACATTAACTAACAACCATCATTTTTCCTTTTGCACATAAGCGGAGGATCAACCACGGGAAATTATCAACATATAGAATGGTGAATCACCATGAAGTGGGGGAGGTCTCCCACAATAGAGATGAAGATTCTGATGAAAGGAGGGTGGTAGGGACCCCTCCAGATCTAGCTGAGACTGTGAGGAGCCTCATGGTTGAATTACAAAGCTGCAAGGCTGACATTGAGAGGGTGCTGAAAGAACAAGAAAAGAAAACAGAAATTAACGCAGTTTTACTTCAGAGCTTATCTGACCTACAAAGACAAATGCAGCATGAACCTGAGGTACAAAAACATGGTCATATCAGTGGCCACACTAAGAGGAGCACCTCAAAAAAGGTCCATCCTAGAGGTAAAGGACAAGTGGCGGACGTTTCCTCTAGAATGGAAGCTGGTGGTTCGGAGGGCTCTTCTAGCAGTAGAACTAGTTCTTATTCCCGAAGAAGAAAGAAGAAGCGAAAGCTTTCCAAGGGTCATAAATTCAAAGAATTCAGGAAGGCCAAACCACCCTCCTTCGACGGTGAAATAAAGAAGGGAGAGGAAGCAGAGGCCTGGCTGCTTGGACTAAAGAGGTATTTCAAAGTCCATGACTTCTCAAAAAATTTGAAGGCCTGAGTGGCCACCTTCAACTTGAATGGAAAGGCTTCCATTTGGTGGGAAGACCTTAATAATGTGAAAGGGGTTCATGAAGAGGACCTATCTTGGGAGAAATTTGAGAAATACTTCCGGAAGAAGTATTTGTCAGAAAATTATTTCGACGAGAAGACTAAAGAGTTTTATGAACTCAAATTGGGACAAATCACTATAGAAGAATATGTCAACAAATTCCTTGATTTGTTGAGGTATGTACCTTATATAAAAGAAGAAAAGGAAAAGGTACAACGCTTCATCAATGGACTACCTAACGACTATTAGAACAAAATTGAATTTGATGAGCCAAAGACCCTAGAAGGCGTTATCCAAAAGGCAACCTATTTTCATGAACATCTTGGACATCAAACAGAACCTTGCGAAGGCTAGAAACCGAAGAATAGTTCGGGATTTCAAAGGAAGGGAATCAAATCCTCAAGATTTAAGAACTATAAGAAGAACTCAAGGATGAGTTTCCCAGCCCAGAGTGTACACCAGCAGAATTTTCCCTCCTTGAGCGGAAATAAAACTTCTAGATCTGTACCAATGAAGGTTGATAACCCAAAGAAAGAACCTTTGAAATGTTGGGGTTGCGAAGAAGAACATCTTCTGAGAGACTGTCCACACCGACAATAGAATAGTCAGAGAATTTATAACATCCAGGAAGCTACCACCATCAATGATGTGGCCAGGAGTGTGCCACAAATTTATGAAGCCTTGGATAATAACCAAGCTGACCACCAAGCTTCAGTGGTTGAAATAGAAGGTATGATTTCCAATCATCTAGTGTCTATTTTGATTGACCCTGATTCAAATTTGAGTTATATAGCCCCTAAGGTTGTTGATAAGTGTAAACTATAGCCACAAAAACTTACCAAGCTATGGCTGGTACAGTTAGCCACTGGCACCAAAAGAAGGGTAGCAGAGGTCATACCAACCTGCCAATTAATGTTGGGTGAATTCCCCACCCAAGCAACCCTTAACATATTACCCCTGGGATCATATGATATGTTGATTGGTATGGCCTAGCTAGCCGCCCATAAAGCTAGATTGGACTGTTACCATAAAACCTTAGAATGTGTAAGTAAAGAAGGAAAAGGGATAACCCTTCAAGGGTTCTGAAAACCTATCTCGGTGAGACAAGTATCAACTCTACAAATGAGAAGGTATTTCCGAAAAGGATGTCTACTTTACGCTATACAAGTGTTGAAAACTATTGAAGATGACAAACCAAGCCTCGAAGACCACCCTACCCTAAGAGAATACAGAGATGTGTTTCTGAAAGAGGTACCGAGTCTACCTCCAAGAAGAGACATAGACTTCTTGATAGAACTTGCACCAGGAGCGGTGCTGGTGTCTAGGACACCCTACCGGATGAGCACACCCGAGTTAGTTGAACTCAAATTGCAATTAAGAGAAATGATGGATAAGGGCTATATCCGACCCAACGTGTCTCCATGGGGAGCACCAGTCCTATTTGTGAAAAATAAGGACGGTACCCTTAGACTGTGTATAGATTATAGACAACTCAATAAGGTAACCATAAAGAACAAGTACCCCTTGCCCAGGATCGATGACCTATTCGATCAATTGGGGGGTGCGTCTATTTTCTCAAAGATTGACTTGAGGTTGGGATACCATCAAGTCCGAATTAAGGGTGAAGACATCCATCATACTACCTTCCGGATGAGGTATGGTCACTATAAGTTTGTGGTAGTGCCATTTGGGTTAACCAATGCCCCTTCCACTTTCATGTGCTTGATGAACAATGTACTTAGCAAATTCCTAGACAAATTTGTGCTGATTTTTATTGACGATATATTAATTTACTCCAAGAATAGAGAAGAGCATGAAGAGCATATTGGGCTTGTGCTGCAAGTTCTAAGAGAACATCATCTCTATGCCAACTTTAGCAAATGTAAATTCTTCCAGAAGAAAATACATTACTTAGTCCATGTTCTATCCGAAGAAGGAGTAGTGGTAGACCCTGACAAAATCAGGTCTATCATGGAATGGCCTACCCCAAAGGTTGTTTCGGATATCAAATACTTTATGGGATTAGTAAGATACTATAGGAGATTTATAAAAGGATTCTCCAAGATTGGTTTTCCAATCACTGCCCTCCAGAAGAAGGGGAAAAAATTCATGTGGACATAGAAATCTGAAGAAAGATTTCAGACCCTGAAACATCTACTGACCCATGCACCCTTGTTGAAGATTGTCGATCCTGAAGCTAACTTCCTCGTGTGCACAGATGCCTGTAAGGAAGGGATCAGAGGAGTCCTTATGCAAGGAGGGAGTGTGGTCTGCTATGAATCCCAAAAATTGAATGAGCACGAAGTCAACTATGTGACCCATGATCTAGAGCTAGCTGCCATAGTGCACGCCTTGAAAATGTGGAGGCATTACCTCCTAGGAAGAAAATTTGCACTTATGACAGACCACTGTGGATTGCAATATCTGTTTGACCAACCAAATCTCAATGCTAGACAAGCTAGGTGGATGGCCCTCCTTAGCGAGTTTGATTTCAAAATCAAGCACATTGAAGGAAAGGAAAATAGGGTGGTCGATGCCCTTAGCAGAAGTATGAAAACAATTCACCTGGCAGTGGTGAGCACCTATGAGACAGATGTTAAGGAAAGAGTCAGAAATGCACAAGAAATAGATCCCTTCGTCCAGACCATGACCTCGTACCTACAGCAAGAACCCACAGGGATAATGTATGGAGGCTACCAGATGATGGAAGGAGGTCTGCTCACTTACCGAAGTAGATTGTATATCCCAAATTGTGACGACTTGAAGAGGTTCATACTGGATGAGATACATAAAAGACCTTATACTGGTCATCCAGGATATTAGAAGATGATCACGGCCACCAAGAAACAATTCTATTGGTCTGGATTGAAGAAATACATAGCTGAGTACCTAGCCAAATGCATAGAATGCCAACAGGTAAAAGCAGAACACCAACACCCAGCAGGATTATTACATCCTCTACCAATCCCGGAATGGAAATGGGAAACCATCTCCATGGATTTCATCACCAGATTACCAACCTCAACCAAATAGAATGACGCCATCATGGTAGTAGTGGATAAATTGAGCAAGTCCGCTCACTTCATTCCCATCAAGTCAACTTGTAAGGCAATGGACATCGCTTAGGTATTCATGAAGGAGATATTCAGACTGCATGGCATGCCGAAAGAGATCGTGTCTGACAGAGACATGAAATTTAATTCCAACTTTTGGAAGTCACTAATGGTTGGTTTAGAGACCAAGTTGTTGTTTAGCACTGCCTATCACCCTCAAACCAATGGACAAACGGAAAGAGTGAACCAAATACTAGAAGACATGCTAAGAATGCATGTAATGCAACAACCCAATAAGTGGGAATATTAAATGCCACTGGTGGAATTCGCCTACAACAATGGCTACCAAGAATCCTTAAAGATGAGCCCCTTCGAAATCCTATATGGTAGGTCATGCAACACTCCCATCAGTTGGAGTAATCCCGTAAACATAATTTATTTTGGACCCGACATGTTGAAAGAAATGGAACAACAAGTGACTCAGATAAAACAAAACCTGAAGGTCGCACAGAATCGACAAAAAAGTTACGCCGACCAAAAGAGAACTCCAAGAGAGTTCAAGACGGGGGACCATGTATATCTCAGAGTTAGGCACAGGAAGAGTTATCTAAAAATGGGAGCTTGTGCCAAGTTGGAACCTCGGTATTGTGGACCCTTTGAGGTTCTAGATAGAGTGGGACATGTAGCCTATAGGCTAGCACTTCCTCCCACGGTAAAAGCACATAATGTTTTGCATGTTTCATTTTTAAAGAAATATGTACATGATTCTAATCATATAATTGACTGGTCTGTGATCCAGGTGGAACCGGAGGCAGAATTTCTACCAGAACCTCAATGCATACTGGACAGAAAGGAAACCCCGCTCCGGAACTAAACCATTGCATAGGTCAAGGTGAAATGGAGACATTTTGGCTCAGATGAGGCTACATGGGAAATGGAGGATTCCATGAAACAGGCATATCCAATTTTGTTTACCTCTGTACATACATTTCATGATGATAGATAGAACATCGAGGATGATGTTCCTTTAAGGGGGAGGGAATTGTAACACCATGTTTCCCCCAATCTATAAAAATAACTATACTGGCCAAGAACTATGGCAAACTCAAAGATGTGAATATGTGATTTGAATGGACCTTAGTAAAAGGTCCATGAATGTAAATCATGTTATGAATATATATATATATATATATATATATATATATATATATATGACTGCTGAGAGGGGGATGTGCTAAAAAAGATACCATGATGGCTAAATAAAGGTGGTGGAAGGCACCTGGTATGGTGGCGCTAACTTCCACCAAAACCAATACCGTATTTGGTCTTCACTAGCCCGGAGAACCAAGAGTGGCTCGCTAGCCCTGAAATGAATTGCTCACCAGGTTGGTAGGTGAAGAGGCTCCTCATGGGTTAATGAGGGATGGGGGTGAACCGCCCATTCGTGGAGGCCTCAGACCTGACCACCGCAGGGAAATTTGTGCCACACGCAACCTTTCTGAAAAGAAAAGGCAGGTAAAAGGTGTGGAAGGGGGGGGGACATGAGGGGGAAATCGCAGGAAAAAGATTGAAAGAACTCTGGAACAAAATACAGAGTGAGTGATAGCAGAGAAGAAGGTCAGTAACCTTCATTATTGGTCACTGAAGAACAAAGACAGAGAGTCTCAAGAATCATGGTCTATCTCATGGGTGGCTAGTGGTAAATACATTTGGAGTCGTTGAGCCTACGATTGGGTGGAAACGAGCACCCCTCTCAGTAGTTGCATCACCTGGTGTTTTTTTGATAAGTGTTATATCTTGTATATTGAATTTAAATGTCTTGAAATGTATGCTCATGGTTTGAACACTTATAAATAGTTTCTGTGTAGAAATGTCTGCATGGTATTTTGATCGGAATGGTGGTTGCATGCTTATATTGGAAAGACCACGTATATATATATATATATATATATATATATATATATATATATATGTTGAACTAATACATATTTTCAAGTCTACTCTCGAGATATTTGTTCCTGTGTTTGTCTTACCTTATGCCTTTGATAGATTTCTCCACAAAGGCACCCTTTCGAGACCACTCCCTTACCTTCTAGAAGACCTTCTACTCTGGTCTTCAAAACCTGGTGTAAATTACCTGAGTACTCGAAGGAGGATGTTATAGTTTAAGTATTAAAATCTTGCACAAGGGAGAATGGTGCTCATAGACCTCAATATTTCGGCATTTCAGTACCCAGAATACCCAAGGGCGAGTTCCCTTGCACTTGCAAGTCCCAAAACCCTGACCTGCGAAATCCCAAAATGACAGCGTGTGGTTGAGTTAGGACCTTTCAGTGGTTCGGTACCCAGGATACCCTCCCTCTTTCTAAATGCACAAATGAGATCCTTTCGGAGGATCTGAGGCCAATTACGACCATAAATCTGAATGAAGGGATGCAGGCAATAATGCCTCGACCCCTTTTTAACCTTCGCAAGTAATGAAGAAATCAGAACCATCGATCCCAAGACCCATGGGAGTGCATGGACCATCCAACTATAGAGTACACGTGGCAGTCGATCAACGTTTCATCATTTCAGCTCCTGGGGAACTAGAGGGTAAGAACCCTTATCCTCACGAATTGCAAAATCTCGACATACGAAACCCCGAAATGACAGGGCATAGACAAGTTAAGATAATTCGATATTTCGACACCCGAGATACCTAGAGGCAAGTCCCTTGTACATGCCAGTCCTGAAATCCCAATGGTTGAAGTCTCGAAAGGACAATACGCAGACATGTTATGATATTTTAGCATTTCAAAAATCGGAATACTCAAGGGTGTATTCCCTTGTACTCGCAAGCCCCGAAATCCCGACTTGCGAAGTCCCGATATGGCACAGTGTGACTTGGATCTACATTTTGGAGTTTCGGTACCCGAGACCCCCAAATGAAAGTTATGTTCCATGTGTCTACTAGATGCAAAACCCCGAAATGATCTTAGAAATGAATATCGGTCTCAGAGTTTCGTCTCCTGGGAAACCCGGATGCGAGACCTCCTATCATCGCATCCCCTGAAGTTACGGTATGTGAAATCCTGAAGGGTAGAGTGCTCGGACTTAACCTGGGTCATTGTTAATCGTGTTAAGCAGTTAGATCCATTTCGGATTTCATCCCTTCGAAAGACAGGAGAGAAAGGGGAATACATGCACCACGATTTCCCGAATCACAAAAGACGATGAGCACCTCCCCAATAAGACCTGTGGTCATAGTTGCCGATCATATGAGTGTGGTTAAGGAATAGCAAGATTTGTATCAGGTCCCATAGGGATTCGGGAATTCTGTTCATCGGAGAAAAGATGAAAAAAGGCCGAAAAAATTGAATTCCATAGTGGGTGTGTTACAGATTGTACTTGAGTTAATGGGAATGTACTTGAGTTAAGGGATCCTTGAAGTAGTTAAATTTAATTAAAAAATATAACCAAATCTTGCACCATTAGAAAATTATTGTTTTCAAATTTCTGTGGTGAGGGGTTTCAAAGGTGTTATCCGGATAATCCACAATTGGTGTTATTTTTGTCATCGACGTTTTGAATCTGAATCGATATTCATCATCGGGACTAATAATCAAATGAAAGCTTGTTGATCTTTGTCAATTAATACTTTAAATGCAGGACAATTTTTAATTTATAAATTTTAACCAATTCCACTATCTATAAACCCTAATTTTAGAGTTAAACAAAAAAAGAAAACAAAAGTAAAATCAAATAAATTAATAAATTAATAAAACAAATGATAATGATTAATAATTATTACTT
>ML781413.1:457167-471186 GCA_009831015.1 Picea engelmannii
TAGGGTTATTTATGATTTAGGGTTTATGCAATTAGGATTTATAGGTATTGATAATAGTATATATACATATATATAAATCTAGGGTTAGAATGATAAAAACTAATATTTAATAAAAGTAGATTTGGGGTTTATAAGATTAGGATCAGGGTATATAAGACTTAATTAATAACATATATGGTGACAAGTTTTTATAATGATTTTTTTTATAGTAGTAATAAGACCAGTTTAGTTGGAGCGATCTCTGCAAGATTTAGGGTTTTCATGCTCCATATTCCCTCCTACCCTGACCACTTCTGACCTTCTGTGTACACGTTGATCGCTTTTGCTCCACGACTCTGTTCACCACAACAAAATAGGAACAAAAGGGGGGGGGGGGGGGGGAAANCCCCCTCTTACCGTAACAATGCAGCAAACGACCCAGAGAACTCCTGAGTACATCATTCGTCCTTTGAGTCGCCTTTGCACATGAAAGAATAATACATGTAAGAAGAAATGGATGGCAGCAAGAAATCAAATATGGATACAAAGTCCTCGCATCCAAAAGCATCTCGAGTCTGGATACCTGGAAAATGCATCCCCCAAGCCCCGATTGCTCCCAGGTACATTATCAAAACCACCAGGATAGGGGAGCACACACAGTTCATGAGGGACCATGCCCTCTTACGCAAATTCCTAGGTCTCTGACACTCAGAAAAAGAACTAGATCATTGGATCAAGGTGTGCTGGAACCCCAAGGGAGACTATGAGATCCAACTAAGCTCCAAAGGATTCTTTACAGTAATATTCTACAACCTGGAGGACAAGGACCAAATATTTGAAGGAGGACAGTATTTCTACAACTTTTTTGGCCTTTATCTATGATTCTGGACAGATCGCTTCTGCCCATAAAAGGAAAACTTCACCTACACACAGGTATGGATCCGCCTCTACTCCCTACCTCAAGAATTTTGGTTAGAGGAAATTTTAATGGGCATAGGTAACACCTTGGGTAAATACGTCAAATCTTCTGAAGCCACCAAACAAATAAAATACACCTCTTACGCAAGGATATGTGTCTATAGGAACATATCCAAAGCTCTCATGACACCAATAACGGAAGAAGAAGTGGATCGGGCTATTCAAGATCTACCCATAGGCAAGGCTCCAGGCCCAGATGGCTTCACCACAGACTTCTTCTACTCCTGTTGGCCAATGATAAGGGATGAAGTATGACAGTTGGTGGAGGAATCACGTAGCTCAGACAAATTTCTTCCAACACTAAATGCCACTTTCCTCACCCTAATACCCAAAGAAGAAAGAGTGACAAACCAGAATAATTTTAGACCCATAACACTTGGCAATGTGATCTATAAAATCATCTCCAAAGTCATAGCTCTAATACTCAAGCCAATACTCCCCTTCATCATTTCCAAGAAGAAATTGGGATAGGTTGAAGGAAGGAAAATAATGAATAGCGTCATACTTGTCCATGAAATCATTCACTCGCTCAAAAGCACCCGTACTCCAGGTGTGCTTCTAAAACTTGAACTTTCAAAATCTTTTGACAAATTAAGATGGAAGTACATGAAATCTCTTATATCATCTTTCAGTTTCAACAAGGATTGGATCTCTTGGATAATGAACCTCATTTCCTCAACCTTTTTCTCAATCTTCTTCAATGGAGTCCCCTCTCAACCCTTCTCCCCCTCAAGAGGAATAAGGCAAGGTGACCCTCTCTCCCCTTTCCTATTTTTCATAATGGATAAGGGCCTAGGACACTATATAAAGGATTCAATTCAAAAGGGATCCCTCGAAGGCCTCCCTCTTCATGGGTTACAACCAACAACCTCCCATAGCCAATTTGTCGATCACACACTGCAAATGAACACCCCTACTGTGAAATAAGAAAATAAACTAAGTTCCATCCTCTCTTATTTCAATGAAGCCTCCGCCACCACCTTTAATATGGCCAAGTCACAGCTCTTCTTTTGTAATACTCTTGAAAAAATACAACAACACCTTTCTCAACTTCTGAATACCCTTGTCTGCACTCTACCCTCTTGCTACCTGGGACTCCCTCTTTCTGACTCAACAGCCAGAAATATATCCTAGGACTCTCTCCTACTCTTCATTTCCAACCGTCTTAGAAATTGGACTTTTTGTTCCCTCAACCTTCCAGCTAGAATCATTCTCTTAAAGTCATTCCTTCAAGCCATCCCTACTTACCTCTTCTTAGCCCTAGATTCCCCCTATTCTATCATAAATTAAATAAGGAAACTGCAAAGAAAATTTATATGGCATGGACATAACTCGGACAAAAAATGGGCCCTAGTCAGTTGGGACAAGGTCTGTAAGCCCAAATCATCAGGTGGGCTAGGCCTCCGAGACCCTGGAAAATTAAATAGCACCATGGGAGCAAGAATTTGGTGGAGATGGCTCAAAAATCCAACAGAGATCTAGGCCAAACTATGGAAATGAAAATATTCCCCAAATATGCATCAAATCCATCTTATAATAATGCAATATCAAATTCAAGGCTCCAACATTTGGAATGCGGCCTGGAAAAATTGGCCACCAATAGAGGAACATTCTTTCTGGGAAGTTCACAACGGCTAGAATGCCCTGTTCTAGATGGATTCCTAGCAGTAAATGCCACCCCTACAATTGGAAGAGAATCTACAATCCTATGAAAATCACATTAAGGATCTTTCCACTCTCAAAGTGGCATATTTGTGGATAGATACCCCCAGTAACTCTCCCTGGTGAAGTTGGAGATCAACCCATCATAAAATCCAAGTGGAAATGGATTGTAACCTACATCACTGGAAACAAGCAACTTTCCAAAGGCAAATCCGGAAAATCACATACCAAGACATTCTCAGATGGGGATACACACCTCATGGGAAATTCACTCTCAAAGAGGGGTACACTCTACAGGAGAAATTCCAAAATCTTCAAAAAGACAGCATCTAGACAACAATATGGAAATCAAAACTCTGGCCCAAAATCTCTACATTCCTCTGGCTTCTACTACAGAAAAAGATATGAACCTGGGACAATCTTCAAAGAGAAGTTTTCATTGGCCCCTCAATTTTCCATCTCTGCCATCTCTAGGTAGAAACCATGGAGCACCTCCTAAACAATTGTCCACTTAGTGAGGACATTTGGAACCAAGCCACTCAACTAATGAGAAGAACCAAACGAGTTAAAAACAACATCATAAGCACAATCATGGAATGGATTTCTAGTTCGTTGAAAATTCCTATCCTGAACAGAACCTGGAAACTCTTACCAGGCTTCATAGTTTGGCAACTATGGAAAGAGAGGAACAGAAGAATCTTTCACTCCCAGCCCTCTCCACCCACCCTCCTCTAGAACACAATCCTCTTGCATATCCAGGAAAATATTTATCTACAATTGTGGACCTAGGAAGACTTCCCCATTGATCCAAGTGAGCTCTCACTCCTCAACTCTTGGGGCTTCTCGTTTTCACACTCCACCCCTCCTTAGCAGCCCCCCTTAAATTAAAAATCCCTATGTCCCTCTAAGNCCCCCCCCCCCACCGTCAGGCTTCCATAAAGTCAACTTTTATGGTGCTTCAAAAGGCAATCTAGGACACTTAATCTATGGAGCGGTCATAAGAAACATCTTGGGCCAAATTCATAGCCTAATTGCAAAAAATCTAGGATGCGACACCAATAATTCAACAAAAATTTTGGGTCTTATCAGAGGAGTGAAAATGGCTCTGGATCAAATCCTCACCTATCTGATCATTGAAGGAGATTCCAAAATCATAATAGAATTGGCAACAAAAATACTAAATGGAAGAGATCCAGGGAAAATAACACCTAGTTGGTGCCTCCTTGGCCCCCTATACAGCTTCCAGGCACTTCTCAGACCCTCTCTAACTCTAACCCCCTCACACATTCAGCGAAGTGTAAAGAAAGTTGCGAATAGACTGGCCAATGTAGAGGTTGACTCCACGCAGCAGATCATTCTCCACGATTAAAAGTAGTCCCAAATCTCACCCTGCTGGCTACATTGCAAGGAGCTTGCCCAGCTGGATGGAAATTACCCAGACGAGATGTCACCTTCAATACTTAGAAATATTCTAATTCAGAAATGATCATAAGCTGAGGAGAGAGGGTGATCGTAGCCATTGGATCACGATGTAGAAGATCGAAAGTCACAAAGTCCAGAATCGCAAAGGGGAGCCCAAGACTGTTGGATCCAGTAGTGGCGAGTCGGGGTTCGGGTTTTGGTAGCTTGGGAAGAATCAATTTTCAAAATCCCGAAACGCAAAGCCTCGATTCGCGAAGGGAAGTTCAGAACCATTGGATCATGGAGATTTTTGGACCATTGATTTGGCCAGCGAAGAGTTGGGGTTCAGGTTTTGGAAGATCAGGGCGTGTTGACTTCCAAAGTCCCAAATTTGCAAAGTCCTGACTTGTGAAGTCCCGACTTGCGAAGTCCCGACTTGCGAAGTCCCGACTTGCGAAGTCTTGCCTTGTGAAGTCCCGTTTTGCAAAATCCAGATTTGAGAAATCTCTATTTGCGAAGTCCCAATTTGCGAAGGTTCTGGAAAGTGGAGAGTCGGGGTTTGGGTTTCAGAAGAACAAAGTTGAGATTTCTTTCAACTTTGTGAAAAGTGAAGTCCTGAAGTGATTGGAAGGGGAGGGGCTAGCACCCACTAAGCTCACAGGATCGGAAAGGATGAGGGGAGAACCCATGAAGTCTGAGTTCGCGAGTTGATCCCAACCATTGATCATGATAGGATCGGGGACCATTGATTAGTCTCAAAGAATTTTTCGAGAACCACTCTAAACCTAGTGGGGGTGTCGCGTTGTCTATATAATTATGTCACTAGCAGTTATACCTTTAGCTGCAAACATTTTTGTGTACATAGACATGATGCAAGAATTTTTGTAAGCTTACAGTTGGCATTAATATAAGGATATAGTTTTATTTACAAAACAAAATAAGACTAGTTTAGTTAGACCTCTAAAGCTATGAACTAATTCAAAAATAAAATTGAAACAAGTAAGGAAAGGAAAAGGTCAGTTTCCCTCTTTTGCTAGTGTCTTGGTATCCTCAAGGAAAACATGATGTTTGGTTTTAAGGGAGTGTTCTACTAAGGCAGAAGTGTGAGTGTGTTCATTTCTAATGTTTTCTTCGTGTTCCTTAATCTTTACCTGGAACAGTTTCACCAATGTAACATTTCCCACATGAACAAGAGACCTTGTAGATGTATTTCCCTTGTTAGTGGTCTATAGGGTCCTTTACAGACTTCATTCTTTGTTTGATAGAAAATTGCGTTTTGATACTTATGATTTTATCAACAGAGGTAGTTGGTGAGAGGTAATTGGTATGGGATTTTCCATTCCTTGAAAGTAGGTAGGGATGGAGAATTGTTGAAACAAGGGATACAAAATACATAAGGCAATACTATAATCAATGAAGATACACAAAGGAGTGAAAACATGGAAAAGGTGGAAAGGGTATTGGGGGTTATAGAAGTTATGTATTTAATGGGTGGTGAGCAAACCTAAGTTTCATCAAAAGCTATAACTAATGACTAAGTCGCTAGAGATAAGGGAGAGGTATTTGAAGTTGAACCAAAGGAAGCTCGATCTACAAGGAGAATGTCATAGCATTGGAGAAACATCAAAACAATATATTATATCCTCCTTATCCTTATTTTGAGAATATAAAAAACTCAAATAATAGTAATGTAGTCAATCCTATTGAAGCCCAAAAAGATAAGGAAAATTCCCATATTCCCTTATTATGTAGTAGCCAAATGAAGCAATCCCTAACGTTACCCCTGAATCTTTTGAAAGGATCTCTAAACTATAGTATGATTTCATTGGAGAAAAGAGCTTTAGTGGAACTAATACAATACATGAATATATCATCACCAATTTATATTGCTACAACCCTCACAAGCTTAGTTCATGTTTATTTTCTTAGCAAATCTTGTATGTGTGCATCTCTTCCTATGTCATCTTTGCATATTAGTAGAGAGATATTTGTGTTGTTAAATGATAGCAACAAAAAAAATGTCATTATTTTATTATCATAATCTTTGAATCAACATGAATGGGTGTTTTCATTAGGATGCACATCAAGTGCATTAATATTTCAATAATGTTGTGTCATGAGCTTTGATGTAGTGTTGAGATCTTGAATATTGAGCTTAATAATTACAAAAATGAGGCATATCTAGTGATACAATTTACTTTTCATGAAATTTGAATTGTTTCTATACACAATTCTAATGTCATTCTTTTAAGGAGCTTTGACTAATCCTTGGTAATGGTAACAAGGGGTACTAATGATTTAATTAATCATACAATATTAAGTTATTGTTATAGGTTTGTAGTGTTTCTTATTGACATTTTTCAAGGTTCTTTCATATGTTTAATTTCAAGATTCTTTTATATGTTTGGTTTAAAGATAAATTGTAAAATCTTTGAAATATTTTTTTAGTTAATAAAAATTATATAATTTAATTATTAATATTTAATTATTATTAAAATGTTGAATAATTGAATAATATTAAATCAATTAACTTTTAAAATAATTTAATAATAACTAATATTATTTTTTTATTTCTAGAAAATATTGTATTTGGTTAACAATAATTTGTTATTAAAATATAATTACTTCATAATTAATAATTATTATTAATTTTTAGATTTCTCAGTTTACTAATTTATCTTGTGGTTTATTATCATAAAAGTTTATCTTGTGGTTTATTATCATAAAAGTTCTTCTTGACATTGTCCACGTGATCATGATGAGATCTACCTTCACTATTTGATCCATGATCCATTATCATTGATACTAATAATAATAATACTAATAATTGATTCCTAATATTACAATTTATTATAAATTATTAATCATAATTATAGTTAATTAACTTTTTCCCCTACAATAGCATTCTCAATTGATTTCATTGCAACGCACATAAAACCATGTTTATGTTTGATGCTCATATATTTGTATATCCATTGGTTGAGCTAAACAATAAGTGATTTTTATTCATTAAAACATAGTTTATGAATTAACAATTATGGTTCATTTAAATTTACAAAATAATGATATAAACATCATATATATTTTTGTGTATTAAAAGAAACCACTAATAATACAATAAAAATAAAAATAAAATTCATTCATTTGAAATTGTAGTTATAATTTCTTATTATCGTGTAAGAAATAATGGATACTAACTCTACTATATTCCAAGAAAGCCATACAAAAATAAAGAAATTTGAAGAAGCCACATGGAAATTTTCTTGCATTGAGTATTGCAGTATTAAATTTAGTTGATGCTCATATATTTGTATATACATTGGTTGAGTCATACAAAAATAAAGAAATTTGAAGAAGCCACATTAAACTTTTCATGCATTGAGTATTGCAGCATTAAATTTAGTTGATGCTCATATATTTGTATATCCATTGGTTGAGTCAAATAATGAGTGATTTGTATTCATTAAAATACAGTTTATTAATTAACAATTATGGTTGATTTAAATTTACAAAATAATGATATGAACACCATATTACATATTTTTGTGTATTAAAATAAATCACTAAAAATACAATAAAAATAGATGTTTTTTTATTTATTTGAAATTGTAACCATAATTTCTTATTATTATGTAAGAAATAATGGATATTAACTCTACTATATTCCAAAGAAACATACAAAAATAAAGAAATTCTAAAAAGCTACATTAAATTTTTCATGCATTGAGTATTACAACATTAAATTTAGTTAATACTCATATATTTGTATGTCCATTAGTTAAGTCAAACAATAAGTGATTTTTATTATATGTCCATTAATTAAGTCAAACAACAAGTGATTTTTATTTATTAAAATAAAGTTTATGAATTAATAATTATAGTTCATTTAAATTTACAAAATATATATATAAACAAAATATATATATCACTAAAAATATAATAATAATAAATAATTTTTCGTTATCTAAAATTATAGTCATAACAAATAATTTTTATTTATTAAAATAAAGTTTATAAATTAACAATTATAATTCATTTAAATTTACAAAATAATAATATAAACATTTCACTAAAAGTATAATAAAAAATTAATAAATAATAAGTGATTTTTATTTATTAAAATAAAGTTTATGAATTAACAATTATGATTCATTTAAATTTACAAAATAATAATATAAACATTTCACTAAAAGTATAATAAAAATAAATAATTTTTTGTTATCTAAAATTATAATCATAATTTCCTATTATTATATAAAAAAAACTAACTCTATTACAAAACAACCATAAAAAATAAATAAATTTGAAGAAACCACATGAACTTACAAGAAAATCATAAATCATAAAAAATAAAGAAATTCGAAAAAGCCACATGAAAAAGTTGAATATGCCAGCATTAAATTTAGTATATACTTTCATATACTTTAGTATGTATGTAATTTTAAATGGAATGAATTTTAAGTTATCCTTTTTATTGTAGAAAGCTTGTGTTTGCCATATGTTTCCTCATTCTAGTAGTAAGCCTATGACGTATGAAAGCTACATGCAAATATAAATTTATTTATAATATTTGTTAATTATTTTTTTATTTAGTTAAAATTATAATAAGAGACTCTAACATTAATGAAATATCGAGTAAATTTAAATAAATGATGAAATATTAAGAAAATTTAAATAAACGGTTAAAAAAGAAATTCAAAAATTACAAACTAAACATCTCATAGGTAATATGGTAGTTTTAAATTTAGTTTATATTTTTATAAATTTTTATATATGTGTAATTTTAGTTTCGATAAATTTTGAGCTGTCCTTTTGCTTTGTAGTAAGATAAATTTTGAGTTGTCCACTTGTTGATAGTAAACTTGAGTATGACTTGTGCTTCATCGTTCTTATAGTAAATGTGTGTATGAAGTAAGATGTAATAGAAATCTATTTCATGAAATTTGTTAATTAATTTTTTATTTATTTATTGTAATAATTTTTTATTATTATTTTCAAAACTTATGAAATTTAATGAAAGTGAAATTCTAAATAAATAATAAAAAAACAAAGAAATTCAAATAATTGATAAGTAATATTTTTTTAGAAGAATTTTTTTTCATTATATTATAAATTATACGGTTTTGTAACTAAAAAATACAATTTAGTGCTATTACAAAAAAATATATTTACTCTTTTATTCACATTTAACTATTCCAATGACCACAAGTATAATAAAAGATTCATATTTGAATCTCCACATCCATTTCACCTAATAGTTTATCGATCTTATACTACATATAAAATAAACTATATAAAACAACAAGTCTGGGATTATGATTTTAAAGACTATAATAGAGTAATACACTTTGGGGGTCTCTCTTGTCCATTTGTCCAAAGTTGATATATCAAAACATCTGTCAGTCTTGTTAAAGCATTTTGGACAGTATATCGGTCTCCTCATTTGTTTCTCTGTAAACATGTGAGAAGAAGATCTGAGTGAAGGCCTTGATGAGATCGATAATCCTATCTTTCCAGCATTCAAGTGCAATGACTTGTAGCTTACCTTTGTTGTTTAACCAATCAATGATGATCTTGGAGTCTCCCATTACTTGTAGTTCCAAAATATTGTGTGTAGTAGCCATTAGAAGGGTAGCCCACACTCCAAAGAGTTCATCTTTGGTATTAGAACCTTCTCCACAGTTAAAAGTCCAAGTGATCTTTGTGTGATCCAACCCTTTTATCAGACTGCGAGCACCACAATGAAGTCCAACATTTTGAGAAGCGCCATCAAACCAGATAATGTTCCATCCAAGGTGTAAAGTAGGTGGAATGAACCAAGAAGTATGTATCCTCCTATTCCTTGGAATCTCCAGATCACCCAATAGCTAAAGCAAACGGATTTAATGGAGGAAGGTGTGTTCTTAAAGATTGTGTTGTTGCCAGCAGACCAAAGTCAAAAGATGAGATAATTTAAATTCCTCAATTGACCAGTTCTCCAGACAAGCATGCAATGTGGAGCCTGCCCATGTAGTGTCTGTAGCTTAAGGGTGAGGGTAAGCCTATGCCAAACAAATTTAATAAAATTGCAATCTAAATACAAATGAGAGATATTTTCAGAGTTCCTCCCAACCCCGATGAAGAAAATTGTCCCAAGTCAATAATTGATAAGCGATATTGCATATCGCATGTATATATATCATATATCATGGTCCTATTATGATAGTTTCAAATTTATTTTATACTCCACACATAATTAGATGACATGTCACTTTAAAGTTTTAATAGAAATTTATTTGATAATATATGTAAATTCATATTTTTTCATTAATTTGAATTATATTATTAATATTTTTTAAATATTTTATGAACTATAAAATTATATTATTAATTAATATTTTTTAAGTGCTTTATAAATTATAAAATCCAAGATAACAGAAATTCTAAGAAAAGAATCTAAAAAAAATAAATTCATGAAGTACAAAATTATTGTTTCATATACCTATTAACGAACTCTCAAAACTAGTTTTACTCATTTACAAATAGTTAGCAGATATAGTACTTTAAAATAGATTGAAATCAAGTTTTAGGTACTCATCAAGTTTTGACACCTCTCACACTTAACATCCTCAATTATGAACATGAACATGTCAAGCATCGAAGATTTCTCAAGTTTATGATCAAGAGCAATCTGAAATTGTAATGGGTGCTAGGTTTGAAGAGTTTCCATGCTGATAAAATCTTCAATGAATAAAATGTGGGGTTATTTTTTTCATGAACTTTTTATAATATGTAATTAATGAATTGAATATAAAATTGTTTAAATTGGATATAAAAATTAAAAAAATTATTAAAAAATTAATATTTATTAATTGTATTTTTTTTTTTATTTAAAATCAAAATAATAAATTTTTAATATTATTCAATTATGAACATGTTAAACATAACAATTATTATATTTGAAGATTTTTCAAGTTTATGATCACAAGCAATCATAAATTGTAATGGGTGCTAGGTTTGAAGAGTTCTCATACTCATAAAATCCTCAATGACTAAAATGTGAGGTTATTTTTGTCCTGAACTTTCTATTATGATAGGTAGGGTGGTTTAAATTAAATATAAAAATAATAAAAAAATATAATGAAAATTATTTGATAATATTTATTAGTTGTGTGTTTTTATTTTTATTTGAAATTAAGATAATAGTTTCTTAAAATTGTTTTGAGTATACATGGAATTAAAAGTCTATAAAATTTCAATGTAAAAATTTAACAAATAAAGAATTTTAGGAAAAAAAAATTATCGTTTTCAATTGTTCAACTAGATTCAAAAATCATAAGGAAAATGTTTTTGAAAATGTATTTATTTAGATTTATTGAAGAAAAAGTTTTAGAAATAATTAGAATAGTTATTAATATGTTTATGATGAAAATCATATAATCTGTAAAAATCATATAATCTATCAATTCAAGGTTATCATAACAAAAAAATCACAATTAATGTTTCTATAAATTAAGTGGGCCATATTTTGTTTAAAATTTTAAATCATGATTTATAAGATTCAGTAAAAATGTTAAAATGTTATGAGAGCATTAAAAAAATTTAGTTTAAAGACTTAAATTGTATTACAAAAGTTATGAAATATCGATATTTAAAAATTAAAAAAACAACATCCTTGATTTTGACTTAAGAATAAAAGAATAAACTAACTCATAAAACACTACCATACACACGCTCCAATCTTTTTTTCTTTTATTTTTTTTGGGCAAGGCATATTTAATTGACTTGGAAGAAATTGATTTTAAAATAATTATGAGAATTGAAAATTGTAAAAATTATGAATTTTATTGAGCAAAGATTACAAGTAAATATGATGAAAGAGATTGATTTCAACATAACTATAAAACTTGGAAATAGTAAGAAATATGAATTTTATTGAACAAAGATTAAAGATTATAAGTAAATGTAATTAAATATATGAATAATTTAAAAATTATTATTTATTTCAGATCTACTTCATAAAAATGTGAATATTCAAAAATGTAAAAAACCTTCTAAATTTTTTAAATTAATATCACATAATTATTCAAATATTTAATTATTATTAAAATTGTATCTTGAAAATTTTTAAATTGTTTAAATTATTATTGAAATCCTATCTTGAAAAACTATAAACATCCTTTCCTAACACTCGTCGGATACCAGCTAGAAGGATCCATTAGAAAATTCTTAAAAAATATTAAAAACTTCAACTTTTGAAACATACTATTGAAGGACTTAAATAAATCTTAGAAAATCCAAATTATAACATATTTGTGTAGGAAAAAAGGAAGTATAAAGAATGTAATGTGATTTTTTTTATCCATTTTAAAATGATGTAAATCAAGTTTTATATAGAACTTTATTCTTTGGTTTTTTACAATTTGTAAAAAAAAATTAATTGTTGATGATAAATTATGGTTTTTTACAATTTGTAAGATTTTTTTTAATTGTTCATGATAAATTAAAAAATAAACATCATAATAAATAAATAAAACATTTAAAGACAAGGTATGCAATTCTTTTTTACTATATTATTTATCAATGTATATATCTCTAATTTAAATATATTATACTCATTAACATGTTTATAAACAAATGTCAAGTTTGTTGAATTTTTAATGTGGTGACTTTTTTTAAATGTTAATGTTAATGTTAATAAAATTAAAGGAACTACACCCTATTCGATCCTTCTCATAGAAACAAGCTTCTCCCCCATTGAGAGCATGGCTATGACTAGACACCTAATGTATAAGAACAAGTTAAACAACATGGAGGACAAGAGGCTACCTAAAATTGCTTCAAAATCAAGTCACAATCATCATCGACTCAAGCGAGGATGGCATAAAGACACCCGGTCTTGGCTAAACTATTGGGGAATCATGGAAGAAACCATTTTGCAGAATAAAGATACTATTAAAAACAAACGTCAAAACACAATTTAAGGAAAAAATGTAATGCGATAAAAAGTTAGAGGAAGAAAGAAAATTAAGGTATTATAAAGATGTAATCAACCCTAATCTAGAAGATCAAAATTATCTATCTGTTTTGCCAAGTGTAAAGAAAAAATAAGCATTGCTAAGATAAGAACAAATTCTCACGAGCTCCATAGTGAAACTGGGCATTGGTCAATTCCTAAAACACCATGGGATGAAAGAGTGTATCACCTTTGTGACACTAAGAAGGTTGAAGATGAAAAACACATTCTCTTAGATTGTCCAGCCTATACCCATATTAGATCTCATTTTCAAAATATTGATCACACTACCAACCTTCCTAACCTCTTAACTCAACAAAAGTATGGTGATCTTGGAAAGCTTCTCTTAATGCTTTTCGAGCACATAAACAAAATTATAAAGAATCACAAGTAATCACTTACCCTCTTAAGGTCCAATAGACCAATTAAGTCTTAGTGGACATTAATCATCATCATCATTATCATCAGTTTCATATTGTATGATAAATTTTCACCTTTTTTAATTTATATTTATTTCTTTTAATAAAAAGTTAATGATGAAGTCATGTGCTTTTTCTTCAATTCTTTGCTATTTAAAATCATCTCTTGTATTTTGATGATTCTATTTGAGATAAAAGAAACATTGTTTCTAATTGGTGCCAATTAGGAAATTTGAAATATTCCTCAAGTCAACCTATACATGATAACCTCAAAACAAATAGTTTAAGAAGTTTCATAGGTAATTCTCTTTATCCCCGGGGATAACTAATAGAAATTGGTCGTATATTATATGATATCTAGGAGGAAAATTTTGGCATTCTATTTTGATAAACCGTGCAACCAATGCCAAAAAAATGAAAGATTATTGTAGTCAATAGAGATCCATTAAAATTGTCTTAGACACAAGGGATCCATATTACTAAATTCATGATGATATGTTAAAGGAGTGGAATCTCATGGTGTCTAATATTATCATGCATTATGCCATTGATGATCGCCTATTTTCCAATTCGTTTAATGTCGTG
>ML781413.1:471236-503505 GCA_009831015.1 Picea engelmannii
TTCATGATGATATGTTAAAGGAGTGGAATCTCATGGTGTCTAATATTATCATGCATTATGCCATTGATGATCGCCTATTTTCCAATTCGTTTAATGTCGTGACATGGTATATCTATGAAACAAAATCACAAAATACAAAAATACAAAATATTATCATGCATTATGCCATTGATGATCGCCTATTTTCCAATTCGTTTATTGTCGTGATATGGTATATCCAAAATCACAAAATACAAAAATAGAGTCCATTTCCCCACAGTCATGTGTTTTTCTTGAAATAATAATAAATGGATTGACAAAAATCAACATGTTGAAGTCAAGCTTGAATTTGGTTTCATTATTGGAGCCCTTTTATTTTCTCAACGCTTTTGTGATATTTTCTTTCTCGTTTGCCACCAATACCATGTACTAAACTTATTGTGTTAGATATAATGATAGAGATACAAGAAAAACGATTCATCAAGGGTTACTATATTGATTTCTTTAGATTTCTCATTGAATAATTATTTGGAAAAAAATATTTTAGTTATAAACTATTATACGTGTGGTCCATTAATGTTGTACCCCAAACTCTAGAATATGCCATAAACAAATCCTATTTCAAGTATGGAATCTGGTTCTCACTATAATAATGTTCTACCTACACACAATATCTCATCTTTTATGGGTTTGATTTCATAAGAAAAGTGATATTGTTGGATAACATAGAGATCTCGTCCATGGCTTAACCAAATGTTGGTGTATGGTTGGGGGTGTGGTATTCTCAATAACTTCAATCTCTTGATGACCTTAATCAATATCATGTTATTTTCGTTATTTGTTTCAATAACAAAATGTAATGGAGTCCCCTTCACCCAAATTTGTGAATGGAAGAGGTGCTCCCCCTCCTTAGGATCCTCTAACTCTTTTGGTTGGATATTTGTAGTTGCAATGGTAGCATTGGGTTCCACATCAATGATCTACTTTCCCTTATCCTTCTCTGAAACAATGTTTGAGCCGGAGTTTGATTTTTTTTCTTTCATCTCAGCAAACAATGATTTTTTCAAGTGGCATTCATCAATGTTGTGCTAGGCTCTTTTGTGGAATTCACACCACTTTCTAGTGTCCATCTTCAACTTCCTGTTACCCTTATTTGCATGCAACTTGGATTGGTTTTCTTGAGGTTGGATATCCTTGCTCTATCCTTTGTTTTGTGAGTTGGGGACACCTTTTCCATGCTTCTATCGTGGTGTATTTGCAGACCCAATCTCTCACTTATTCATCTACTTAAATTTATGCTTGATTTTGATAGAATATTGATAACAAACTCCCAATGAGGAGATGTCCAAGAAATCCATATCTATTTTGATTTACCTATGTAGGTAGTTAGGATACTTCAAAACCAAGTTCCCCTCAGAGTCTCAGATGCACATGTTTGATCACATCGAAGATATCAGTGTACTATGACACCATATGGTCTCTCTCCAAATGTAAAGTTGTCAATCTCATGTACCAGACATCATCATTCCCAATAGGGTAGAATTCATCCTTAAGGTCATCAACACAAGTTTCCCAAGTAGGTTACATCCAAAATGTTGTAGACTCATGTCCATCATGTATGTTACAGTATTGTTCACACCAATATTTGGCATGGCGAAGGGCCTTAAGGAGTGCAGAATTGATATGTTTTATCTTTGAATTTTTTTTAACAGATTTAATCATTTCTGAAAAGCATCTTCATCTATCTTTCCTTCAAATAAAGGAATTTCAAAGTCAACTTGTACATTGAAGGGTGTCACACCTCCAAAATGGTTGCTTGTAAAAGTTGTATTGATCGTTGTTGGTAGTTGTCAAAGGATTTGGGTGAAACTTTCCATCATCTCGTTCCTTTGTCACATGAGGGAATCCTCGAGCAATAGCTTGATAAGATCTCCTACTTCATCATCTATGTTTTCATCTACCATGGGAGACCACTTAGGAAGATGAGAGTGGTCTTCCCCAAGAAAAAATTGTTTGAGACCCAACTCTCTATACCTTGAACTCATCAGGGACATGCATTATGAATCAATAAAGAGAAGATTGATCCAATGCCATTGATGTGGATTGTATAGAGAATGGAATGAAATGCATGAATATGAATGGAAACACACACACGAAAATATTGTAGGGAGCATAGTACTATATTGAGAACCACTTTCTCTTAACAAATGAAATAGGAAAAGACCATGAAATGCAAATAAATACAACCTAGCTAGAATGGTGGTATCTTATCTGTTAAGAGAGAGGTGTCAACAATGCTCATTCACAAGAAAACATTACAATAGGATGAAATCATCTTTTAACATAAAGTACTAAACCCTAAATATCTAAAAACCTAACCCTATGAGATGAAGCACCAAAAGGATTGTTGGCCCTAAGGTGGCGAGTTGATACCTCAAATTCTTGGGGGTGAAATTTTTGTATACGATCTTTGTTTGAGGTGCACAATAGCTGGTTAAAAATATGTAACTGAGGACTACAATTTTTGGCAAGCCTAAGAATTCCATGAAAACCTCAAGCCCCAAAATGCCAAAACACATCATTTAAGGCCTCAAAATGGCCCCAAAAGTTTAGGACCTGAAAAACTATAGATAAAAAAAACTATCAAGATGGAGAATTTTGTTAAGTCGGTGGAAGAGGTGGGTGGCCAATGATGTCTTCTTAGATCAAAACGACATTGGTATTGTTGCAATATGGTTGAAAAAATATATAAAAGTTCATCCCAAAAATTTCTTGTGATGGTTTTAAGGCCCCAAATTGAAATCAATGTAAATTTGTTGATACTCCTCATAATTTTTATTATGACCCCAAAACTGAGATGCCATGCTCACTCTACTTCTAACAACACTAATCCTCCTACAATATCACAAGTGCTTTGAGTCACAACTTAAAATGATTGTAACTTGCATGATAGTTGTCAAAATCTCTATCATTAACCCAATTCTTAAATGTTGTGACCACTCTACTTCTAATGAAATTGAGACTAATGGAATCTGATTCATAAATAGAGATATAATTGTGTAGCAAGAATTTCTCACAAGGGTTTTGGGCCACGACTTAAAATAGTTGTAAATCCTATGATATTTAAAAGAATTTTTGTTATGTCCCCAATTTTAAATTTTCATGATCACTATGCTTCTCGTGGCACTAGTAGAGAGAAAAACTTGCCATAAGAAAACTTGAAAAAGAAACACATATAAAAATTAAAAAATCTTCTCATTGGCCAAGGAAAATGTTTTGATATCACTTGTTAAGAACACCAGTAGATAAAATATAAACTTCTGACTAACAAATGCATCCATATGATAATCAACACCAAGATTGAAGGGAAAACCCTTGACACGTGGTAACACCATCAATTACTCAATATGTTATATCCAAGTACAATATAGTATCCAATATGCTTAATGCATCAATATGCATGTGTACATATACTCTCTCATACGTATTCTTAGAGATCTGGGGTCTGAGAAACATCTACAGTTTTTATAGGGCCTTGACGACTAATACGATGTGGAGGTGTAGTGTCCCCAAGGCTGAGACCCGTTGCAAACCATGTTCTGAAAGAAATTGTAATTATGTATTATAGGCTGGTGAGCCAAGTTTGTATAAGTCGGTGGGCTTATGTGATTGTTAGGCTAGAGAGACTAAGGGTTGGAGGGAAAGGGCCTGATTTTGTACTTGTATGTATGTAGAGCATTTAACAAAATTGTAAACACCACCAAGTGCAGACCGACCACGATGAATGAGTGAAGGGGGATTGAGTTTCCACAGAGAAGGCAAGGAATTAGGGGCTGGAAGGTGGGAAAGGGGATAAATGTTGAGCCTAGGGGCTAAGACTAGGGGGCTTAAGCCGGGGAACAATATTTTAATATTATTCCAAAAAGATGTAATGTCCCCAAGGCCGAGCCCAGTTGTAAATCTGATGTATGAAATGAATTGTAAATATGTGTTATAGGCTGGTGAGCCAAGTTTGTATAAGTCAGTGGGCTTATGTGATTGTTAGGCCAGAGAGCCTAAGGGTTGGAGGCCAAGGGCCTGATTTTGTACTTGTATATATGCCAAAACATTTAATAAAATTGTAAACACCGCCAGGTGCAGACCGACCACGATGAATGAGTGAAGGGGGACTGAGTTTCCACAGAGAAGGCAAGGGATTAGGGGTTGGAAGGTGGGAAAAGGGTATACGTGTTTATCATGGGGGGGGTTAAGCCTAGGAATAATATTTTATTATTATTCCAAAAGAACATGTGCCATTTATATTTTTTTATCCTAAGTTCCTGACCAAGGGAAGATGATGCATGCTGGTGGAACGCATGCAGTCTCCAGGGTGACAAGTGTCAACCTGGTGCATGCGAATAAAACAATTTGGGTGGATCATGAAGGGGGTTCACTCTCTCATTCAAGTGGAATGCCTGAGGGTGTATGGGCTCTGAGCAGTACGACTGACCCGAGCTCTACAGAAAAAACTCGTACACCTTATGAACTAAAAAAAAAACCCTTGTATACCTCCGTACTGAACCAGAAGCCTGTGATGGATTCTGAAAGAGTCGGTTTCACCTCTGTTTGAATGGAAAAATCTTGTGTTGTGTATGGATAATCTGTGTGCATCCACTTCCTGAGATTGAGCCTGTGCATGAGATCTCTATCCCGAAGTCGTGAACCTGAGCCATTTTTCCATTGTTGAGCCTGTGGAAAAAGTTGTGTCTATTTTTCCATTGGTTGTGTGGCCACGCAGTGCTGGACTGCGTGGGAGGTTTGTTAACCTGTGAGTGATTCTCTCCAGGTGAGAGAGTGCGCAGAGGAAGGAGAGAACTCCTAGAAGGAACCCTGTAACTGCCACAGAGCCCGGAGATTTTCGGTCCAGTCTGTTGATGTAACCCAAGGCAAGGGAGGTTAGTAGCCGAAGGACTGTCCAGGTGACAGAGAAGGTGTATACTCCTCAGGTGGAACAAGCATGTGGGGAATGAGGGTCTATGGGAAGTGAGTGTGGGTGGTTCCTGGGAGAGAATCCCTTCATGTGGTTGTGTGTTGTTTTCCCTGTAACCTCAGCCTAACCTAGGATTCCTTGTCTCGAGGTGGAGCTTAGTCCCAGCTCGGGGGTGACCCACTGCTGAGTTGATGAGCAGTGTGGTCTAAGGCTGGGAGGTTCGTGGAAGGCCTACACTTGGTTGGTGGATTCTACCACTGTTAAAAGATAAGTATCTGATTATGTTTTAATCATGTTTTGCATGACTCTACTGCTTATGTTATCATGATTTTCGCTGTGTATATGAATTAGTATGAAATGCTATTGATTGTTAATTATGGCAGTAACTCATAAGAATACTCTATGTAGAATGTGTTTATTTGTTTAAATGCATGTGGATTATATAATACCTATATGATTTATGTAACAAGTGGTGTTAAAGTTTCCTTTTAAGAGGGATTAAGCCATGGTAGTTGAAAAGGTGCGCTACAATTTGGTATCAGAACCAAGGTTTCAACACTGAGCCTAGATGGGCTAGTGGAGTGGTCTTTGGACCGAGAATGCAAGGGGAAATTGGGTCTGGAAGGCCAATTTCAGACCTTGGTTTGCTCCAAAGTGTCAAGGAGTTACTTGACAATTTTTTAAGATCAGGAGGTATAGCGGCATTATGAAACCGTAGCTAGTGTGGTATAAGTCCACGGGGAGAGAGGACTCCACACCAGAAGTGCTGGAGATTTAGGATCTATTCGGGAGGGAAGGTGAACCCTTGTGACCATTAGATATGGAAAGTGTGCATGGGGTTTACATCCCTTTGTTTTTGCACAGGAGTGTGGAAATCATGATACGTGAAATCCCAAATTAGTCAGGACCGTCCATCAGAAAGAACGCGTGGAGAGCGATCAACCTTTCGCTGACTTGTAACTTAAAAAGCTCAAAGGGTGAGTTCGTGAGAATTCACGAAACGCAAATTCATGATTGGATCATAACCATCGATCTAAGAGAGATCTGGACCGTTAATTGTCCAGGAAGAAATCGACGTTTTGGGAGATGGAAGTGAGGAGAGGTGAACAACTCCGAAACCCAGAACCCCGAAATCCCGAAACAACCTACACCGTAGATCGTGGGGAGAAGAACTTGACCGTTGGATCAAGTAGTTAAATAGATAGTGATTTCATGATTTTGGCAAATGGAATTTCAAGATGTGTGGATGCACGAACTTCCGATGCCCGAAACCCCGAAACGCTGAAAGGATTTGCATTGTAGATCTAAGAAAGATCTGACCGTTGGATTTTACTAGGAATGGATGTGGACACATGGATATGTACCACATGCCAGTGGGTTGAGAAGAAAAGCGAGAGTGGTGGGACCCGATGACGTCGTTAAAACCGACGTGGACCCTCATGAACGTGCCACGTGCCACTGTGGTTGTGGGTGACCACTGTGCTATGTAGGCCCGAAGGGTAAAGTAAATCGGAATTACGAAAGTCAGGGGTTGGAAAGGAAAGCAAGTATGAAAGCCTTGTGGACCAAAAACCCGAAGTCCCGAAATCCCCGAAGACAGAAGAATCGTAACGGATTTTAAGGACGACAACTATGTTGTGTGCCCGGAGAATAAGGAAACCAATTTTTCAGAATTCGAGAATTGAAATGATAAAAGGTTGGGAGTCACTAAAAAATGAACTCCCAGGTGTCAAAAACCCGAAGTCCTGAGTAACGAAAACACAAAGGCCCGATAGTCTCGAAATGCCGAAACGAAAGTTTCAAAGACCCAAAAATTCCAGAGCCGAATGAGAGCTCAGAAAACTTATTTGAATCGAAATGTCTTTTTTTCTTGTTCGTATTGGCATATAAATGTTGTGGATTGTTCATGAAGTTTTAATGTCCTGAAAAACTTCGAATTGAATTGCACAGTGTGTGTGTAGAGTTCAACGAGGGTCAGGACTCCAGCTAACCAACGCCGAGTATGGAATGGGAAAAGGTGCATATTGCCTCCAAAACAGGAGATGAACGGGAAGGAAAGGATGTCAATGTGGAAGTGGAAGGATCGAACTCCAATGGGCACGTAAAAGAAAAGGATAAAGAAGGACACAAAATGAAAATCATTCAAGGATTGCAAAGAGAGGCCCATGCTCGCTGAGCTAATAGCCAAAAGCTCATGAAAGTCAGGGATCGACAGGGTGTATTAAACTTAAAATTTTTGAAGAGCTTGGAAAGAATAGAGAGGAAACTCGAGAAGGGAAGAGACTCAAGTAAGACGGAGATTCACAGAACCCCTGGGAGAAGAAGGGATCAAGAAGCGTCAGGACTCCCGAGAGGAAAAGGAGGTCGAGGAGTGGTAGTCGACATCTTAGTTGCTCCCAAAGACATTCCAGTAGGGGAACATGCAGTAGTTCGAGCTCGTCTCCTACCAGAAAGCACTGAAATTCTGGAAGGGATGAATTGAAAGGGGAAATCAACAAGATTAAACCACCTACATTCGATGGTGAACATAAGAAGGAAGAAGATGCTAAAATATGGTTGTTGGGTATAAATAAATACTTCCAACTGCAGAATTATTCTGCCCATGTAGAAGGAAGAATTGCAATGTACCAGCTGAAAGGAAAAGAATCCATGTGGTGGGATCAGTTGGTGCAGGTGCAACACATCATAGAGAAAGAGGTCACGTGGAAGGAGTTTAAGAGGTATTTTGAGAAGAAATACTTGACCAAAAGATACTATGATAGAAAGATGAAGGAGTTCTTCGAACTCAAGTTGGGCAGTATGACCATGGATGAGTATGAACGAAGTTTTCTGGAACTACTGAAGTATGTTCCATTCATCAAAGACGGGGTTGTTAAAATTCAAAGGTATCTAAGTGGACTACCACCTTCCATTGGTGACAAGATTCAATATGATGATCCTAAGACTATGGAAGAAACAATAAGAAGGGTGAAATGCTTATATGAACAACAAAGAGAAAAGCCTACCTTTCGGAAGGCTTGGGATGACCAGAAGAGGTTTAAGAAAGAACAGAGGCAGAAGGGAAACAAGCCACCCTTTTTTAAGAACAGCCCTTGGGGATAGTCATCTTTTAGAGACCCCAGGAAAGTTGAAGGGACTGAGCATATGCCAAGGTCTCCACCTATGGAGTGTTGGGGTTGTAAAGGGAATCATAGGTATAGAGACTGCCCCCACAGAAAATACAAAGAAAGAACTGTCCATACTGTTCAGCAAGCTGAAACAGTGGAGGATATGGGCAGCAGAATGTCGAGGATATATGCATCCCTAGACAACAAACAAGTAGAATTTCAATCGCACATGATTGAAGTGGAAGGTACGATCAATAACCGACCACTTGTTATTTTAATTGATTCAGGGGCTAGCCATAGTTATATAGATCCTAGAGTGGTGGAAAGTTTGCATTTAACAAGAAGAAAACATGAAAAGTCTTGGTTAGTGAAGTTGGTCACAGGGACCAAGAGGAAGGTCACTGAATTGGTTAAGTCATGTTCAGTCGACATGAAAGGAATGAGCACTAAGGTTGAATTGAACATTTCTCCTTTAGGCTCATACGATTGCTTAATTGGGATGGACTGGTTGGACCAGCACCATTCCCTTCTGGATTGTCGTAACAAGAGGTTTATCTACCTGAACAAAGAGGGAAATCCGGTAACAGTCCAAGGAATTCCCAGAGCCATGGCTGTTAGGGAAATCTTAGCCATGCAGTTGAAGAAATGTTACCGGAAAGGATGTCAATTATATGCAGCTCGGGTGGAAGAAACATCCTGAGATGTAGTCTCGAATCTGGAAGATCACGAAGTACTCAAAGAATTCAAGGATGTATTTTAGGAGGTGCCTGGACTACCTCCGAAGAGGGAGATCGATTTTTCTATAAATTTGATGCCTGGAGCAGCTCCAATTTCAAAGGCTCCTTATAGAATGAGTACGCCAGAGCTGAAAGAGTTTCAATTGCAGCTCGAAGAGCTACTAAAGAAGGGATACATTCTCCCCAGCTTGTCATCTTAGGGAGCCTCAGTCCTATTCGTGAAGAAGAAATATGGGACGTTGAGACTGTGCATTGATTTCCGACAGTTGAATAAGGTCACTGTCAAGAACAAGTATCCTCTGCCAAGGATTGATGATATTTTTGATTAGTTGAAGGATGCAAAAATATTTTCAAAAATAGATCTCAGATATGGATATCACCAAGTGAGAATAAATGATGAGGACATTAGAAAGACTGCCTTTAGAACAAGGTACAGTCATTATGAATTCACAGTGGTGTCGTTTGGACTGACAAATGCACCTGTTGTTTTCATGTGCTTAATGAATGGAGTGTTCAGAGATTATTTGGACAAGTTTGTCATAGTCTTCCTGGACGATATCTTGGTGTATTCCAAGACAGAGGAAGAACATGAACAACACCTGAGAATGGTGTTGCAGGTGTTGAGAGAATACCAGTTGTATGCAAAACTGAGCAAGTGCTCATTTTACCAAAGGCAGATTCATTACTTGGGGCACATTATATCAAAGGAAGGGATCAGTGTGGATCCTTAGAAGGTTGAGGCCACTCGAGAATGGTCAGTGCCAAGGAATGTGGTGGAAGTTAGATCTTTTATGGGTCTGGAAAGCTACTATAGAAGGTTTATAGCCATATTCTGAAAGATATCTCACCCTATCACTTCCTTGCAAAGAAAGGGGAAGAAGTTCCAGTGGACTGAAGAATGTGAGAGTAGCTTCTAGTGATTGAAGTAGCTACTAACCAGTGCTCCAATCCTGAAGATTGCAAATCCAAATAAGGATTACGTAGTGTGCACATATGTGTGTAAGGAGGGGCTGGGAGGAGTTCTCAGTCAAGAGGGATTTGTAATTTGTTATGAGTCCCGAAAGCTGAAAGAGCATGAAAGGAATTATTCCACTCATGATTTAGAGCTAGCAGCAATCGTCCATGCCTTGAGGAAATTGAGACATTACCTCATGGGAAGGAGATTTGAATTAAGAACAGACCATAACGGTCTGAAGTATTTATTTGATCAGCCGACTTTAAATATGAGGCAAACTAGATGGTTGGAGTTTCTTTGAGAATATGACTTTGATATCAAGCATATCAAAGGGAAAGAAAATAAGGTGGTTGATGCACTCAGCAGAAAAGTGCATGAATTACATGCTACAGCCATTAGCATGTACAATACTGAGATGAAAGACAAAATTTTGGAAGCTGCAAATACTGATTTGCAGTACAGAAGTCTTGTAGCAAAGCTACAATAGTGCGAGAGACCACAGACCAAGAAAAGTTACACCTTGGTAACTAATGGTTTACTTCTGTATAAAAACAGAGTGTATGTACCCAATGTCCAAGAATTGAAGCTGGAAATTCTAAAGGAGATGCATAACATGGGTTATGCTGGACATCCTGGATATTAGAAGACTGTGGCAGTAGTCAAAAGCCATTATTTTTGGCCGGGAATGAAGAAAGAAATTGTTGAATACATCGCCAGATGTATGGAGTGCCATAAGGTTAAGGATGAGCATAGACACCCAGCAGGGTTGTTTCATCCTTTACCCATTCCTGAGTGGAAATGGAACGTGGTAACAATGGATTTTATCACCGGACTACCTACAACCAACAAGCAGCATGATTCAATCATGGTGGTGGTGGACAAGATTACTAAAGTTGCCCATTTTATTCCACTGAAAACCACCCATGGGGCAGTTGATGTTGCTGATATATTTTTAAAAGAAGTTGCACGCTTGCACGGAATTCCTAAGACAATTGTGTCTGATAGGGACCCGAAATTCACCTCGAAATTCTGGAAAGGACTGTTCAAGGGATTCAGAACGAATCTGAACTTTATTACAGTGTATCATCCTGAGTCTGATGGTTAGACAGAGAGGGTGAACAGGGTAATAGAAGATATACTGAGAATTTATGTGATGGACAAACCATCAAGGTGGGAAGACTACCTGTATTTGGTAGAATTCGCCTACAATAATGGGTATCATGAATCATTGAAGATGAGCCTATTCGAAACACTTTATGGAAGAAAGTGCAACACTCCAGTGAGCTGGGATAATCCAGCTGACAGAGCAGTAGTTGGGCCTGACCTACTCAAAGAGATGGAAGATCAAATGATAAAAATTAAACAGAATCTAAAAGTTGGCCAGGATAGGCAGAAAAGTTACACTGACAGTAACAGAACCCATAGAGAATTCAAAGTGGGTGACCATGTTTTCCTCAAAGTGAAGACTAACAGGAGTTCTCTGAAGTTGGGAAGTTGCGCCAAATTGGCAACAAGATTTTTTGGGCCATTTGAGATACTGGAAAGGATTGGGCCAGTTGCATACATGCTAGCACTACCTGCATCTATGAATGTACATAATGTGTTTCATGTTTCACTGCTTAAGAAATATGTACCTGATGCTAATCATGTTATCGATTGGAATGTGATTCAGGTGGAACTAGAAGGTGTCTTGCAAGTGCATCCCGTGCACATATTGGACAGGAAAAGAAAACAGCTTCGAAATCGAACCATAGAGCTTATAAAGGTTCATTGGACCTGGTACAGTCCTGAGAATGCGACATGGGAGCATGAAGAAGTTATGCGGGCAGAGTACCCGCATCTTTTTGAAAATTTTGAAAGGCTTGCAGAGACAATGTAAGTTGCACTAAGGACAGTGCAAAAATAAGGGAGGGGGATTGTAATGTCCCCAAGGCCGATCCCAGTTGTAAATCTGATGTATGAAATGAATTGTAAATATGTGTTATAGGCTGGTGAACCAAGTTTGTATAATTCGGTGGGCTTATGTGATTGTTAGGCCGGAGAGCCTAAGGGTTGGAGGCCAAGGGCCTGATTTTGTACTTGTATATATGCAAAAACATTTAATAAAATTGTAAACACTGCCAGGTGCAGACCGACAACGATGAATGAGTGAAGGGGGACTGAGTTTCCACAGAGAAGGCAAGGGATTAGGGGTTGGAAGTTGGGAAAAGGGGCTAAGTGTTTAGCCTAAGGGGGGGGGGGGCTTAAGCCTAGGAATAATATTTTATTATTATTCCAAAAGAACATGTGCCATTTATATTTTTTTATCCTAAGTTCCTGACCAAGGCAAGATGATGTGTGTTGGTGGAACAGAAGCAGTCTCTAGGATGACAAGTGTAGACCTTGGTGCATGCGAATAAAACAGTCTGGGTGGACCATGAAGGGGGTTCACTCTCTCATTCGAGCAGACTGCCTGAGGATGTACATGCTCTGAGCAGTACGACTGAACCGAGCTCTGCAGAAAAACCTCGTACACCTTCTGAACTAAAAAAAAACCCATGTATACCTCCATACTGAACCAGAAGCCTGTGATGGATTCTGAAAGAGCCAGTTTCACCTCTGTTTGAATGGGAAAAGCCTTTATTGTGTCTGGAGAATCCGTGTGCATCCACTACTTGAGATCAAGCATGTGCGTGATATATCTATCCCGAAGCCGTGACCCTGATCCATTTTTCCATTGCTAAGCCTGTGGAAAAAGCTGTGTTTGTTTTTCCGTTGGTTGTGTGGCCACGCAGTCCTCGACCGTGTGGGAGGTTTTTTGACCTGTGAGAAATTCTCTCTAGGCGAGAGAGTGCGCATAGGAAGGAGATAACTCCTGGAAGGAACCCTGTAGCTGCCACAGAGCCCAAATACTTTTGGTTCGGTTTGTTGTTGTAACCTAAGGCAAGGGAGGTTAGCAGCTGAAGGACTGTCTAGGTGACAGAGAAGGTGTATACTCCTGGGGTGGAACAGGCATGTGGGGAATGAGGGTCTATGGGCAGTGAGTGTGGGTGGTTCCTGGGAGAGAATCCCTTCCTGTGGCTATATGTTGTTTTCCCTGTAACCTCAGCCTAACCTAGGATTCCTTGTCTCGGGGTGGATCTTAGTCCCAACTCGAGGGTGACCCACTGTTGAGCTGATGAGTAGTGTGGTCTAAGGCTGGGAGGTTCATGGAAGGCCTGCACTTGGTTGGTGGATTCTACCACTGTTAAAAGATAAGTATCTGATTATGTTTTAATCATGTTTTGCATGACTCTACTACTTATGTTATCATGATTTCCGTTGTGTATATGAATTAGTATGAAACGCTATTGATTGTTAATTATGGCAGTAAATCATAAGAATACTCTATGTAGAATGTCTTTATTTGTTTAAATGCATGTGGATTATATAATACCTGTATGAGTTATGTACCAAGTGGTGTTAAAGTTTCCTTTTAAGAGCGATTAAGCCATGGTAGCTGAAAAGGTGCGCTACAAAAGACATGTGCAGTTTATGTTTTATCCTAAGTTTCTGGCAAGGGAAGATGTACAAGGGTGATGCATGCTGGTGGAACACATGCAGTTCCATGGGTGACAAGTGTCAATCCCGACCCATGCGAATAAAATGGCCAGGGTGAGTCATGAGAAGGATTCCTCCTCCATTCTACCCGATTGCCTGAACGTGTACAGAGCCCTGGATAGTATGACCAACCCGACCCCTAAAGAGAAATGCTCGTGCGTTCCTGAGAGTCGAAAATCCCGTGTTGACTTTCATAGTCCATGCGCAACCTCTGTCCAACTGATCGAACCTGTGCGTGGAGGCCCTGTCTCGAAGCCGTGACCCTGAACCATTCTGCCATTGTTGAACCAGTTGGAAAGCTTGTGTTTGGCTCTGTAAATCTATGTACACCTCTATTATGTGAGCTGAGAAGCCTATGTTTGTTTCTGAAGAACCAGTTTCACCCCCGTTCTGAGCCGTGGAGTCTGTGTTGACCCCTGTGGGAATTACTCATCATGCATTCATGTGAACCATCATTGTGAGGCTTCAAGCCATTGTTGAGCCTGTTTGAGAGGCTGTGTTTGTATTCCTGGTTGGCTAAGGTGACCACGCAAAGTTGGACTGCGCGTGGCTTGATGGCCAGTGCGAGTTGTGATTGAGTCTGTGTACGACCTCTCTAGGTGAGAGAGGTGGTTGTTGTTGAAAGAGGTTTCTTCCAGAGAGTGTCGAGCACTAGCTTCGGGCTCTGAGACTTCCTGATCCAGCCTGTTGTCGAGACCCAAAGAGGGAGGTTAGCACCGATGGACTGTGCTTGTGAAGGTGTATACTCCCGAGCGGAACAGGCATGTGGGGAATGAGAGTCTGGTAGTAATGGGCGTAAGATGGCATCCTAGGAAGAATCCTTCCAAATTTTCTGTGTTGTTTTCCCTGTAACCTTAGCCTAGCCTAGGATTCCTTGCCTTGGGGTGGAGCTTAGTCCCAGCTTGGGTGTGACCCACTGCTGAGCTGATGAGAAGTGCGATCTAAGGCTGGGAGGTTCGTGGAAGGTCTGCACTTGGTTGGTGGATTCTACCACTGTTAAAAGATAAGTACCTGTTTATGCTTAATCATTTTTTGCATGACTCTGCTACTTATGTTATCATGATTTCTGCCATGTATATGAATTAATATGAAACGTTATTGATTGTTAATTATAGCAGTAAATAATATGTTTTACTTTGAGCTTAAATGTGTTTATTTGTTTAATGCATGTGGATTATATAATACCTGTATAAGTTATGTATGAGAGTGGTGTTATAGATTTCTTTTAAGAGCGTTTAAGCCTTGGTAGCCAGAAAAGGTGCGCTACAGTTTGGTATCAGAGCCAAGGTTTGGACACTGAGCCTAGATGGGCTAATGGAGCGGTCTTTGGACCGAAAGTATAAGGGAAATTGGGTCTGGAAGGCCAATTTCAGACCCTGGTTTTCTCTGAAGTGTCAAGGAGTTACTTGATGAGTTTTTAAACTCAGGAGGTTTAGCGGCATGTGAAACCGCAGCTGGTGTGGTCTATGGCCATGAGGAGATAGGTCTCCACACCAATAGTGTTAGAACCTTAGCATCTACTCTGGAGGGAAGGTGAACCCTCATGACCGTGAGATCTGGAGAGTGTGCGCAGGGTTTAAATCCATCTTGAATTGCACAAGAGTGTGGGAATCACGATATGCGAACTCCCGAAAACCCCAAAAAATGCCGAAAAGATATACACCATAGATCATGGGGAGAAGAACTTGAACGTTGGATCAAGTAGTTTAGTAAACAGTGAATTTGGGATTTCGGCAGATGGAGGTTTGAAATGTGGGCTACACGAACTTCCAATGCCCGAAACCCCGAAATGCCGAAAAGATCTATGTCGTTGATCTGAGGAGGGGATCTGACCATTGGATTCCTTGCTTGGAATGGACATGGGCGCATGAATGTGTACCACGTGCCAGTGAGTAGAGAAGACAGGTGAGAGTGGTGGGACCCGATGACGTCACCGAAGGTGACGTGGACCCTCTTGAGAATACCACGTGCCACGGTGGTGAAGGGTGATAGCTATGTTGTGGGCCCGAAAAATAAAGTAATTCGTGATTTCATGGATTCTTGAGATAAGAGCATGGGAGCTCAACATTGAAACTTGTGAAATTGCGAGTAGCGAGAACGCGAGGAGAAAAGTCAACATCACTTCTCGGGGTTTCGTGAAAGGGAGGTGCCAAGGTTGGATGCCACAACTCTCGAAGGTGCAAGTAGCGAAGGAGTGCTAGCACTTATCCCTAGACTATGGTCATGCATAGAAGATGCTAGCGAGGAGGGAGCCATACCTGCATCGCATGGAATTTGTAGAGCCGAATGAGATCTCAAAAAACTTATTTGAATTGAAACGTCTTTTGTTCTTGTTCGTATTGTCTTATAAATGTTGTGGATTGTTCATGAAGTTTTAATGGCCTGAAAAACTTCAAATTGAATTGCATAGTGCATGTGCAAAGTTCAACGAGAGTCGAAACTCCAGTTAACCAACGCCGAGTATGGAGTGGGAAAGGATGCAAATTGCCCCCGAAACAGAGGACGAACGAGAAGGAAGAGATGTCAATGTGGAAGTGGAAGGATCGAACTCCAATGGGCACGAAAAAGAGAAGGATAAGGAAGGATATATGATGAAACTCATCAAAGGACTGCAGAAAGATGCCCAGGCTTGCCTAGCTAATAGTCGAAATCTCATGAAAATTAGGGATCGACAGGGTGAATTCAACTTAAAAATGTTGAAGAGCCTAGAAAGAATAGAGAAGAAATTGGAAAAAGAGAGTGACACAAGTAGATCAAGAAGTGTCAGAACCCCTGAGAGGAGAAGAAGATTGAGGAGTGGTAACAGACATTACTGTCTCTCCCCGAAGCATTTTGGCAAGGAAACACACAGTAGTTCAAGCTCGTCTCCTACCAGAAAACACTGAAAATCTGGAAAGGATGAATTGAAAGGGGAGATGAACAAGATTAAGCCTCCAACCTTCGATGAATAACATAAGAAGGAAGAATATGCCGAGACATGGTTGCTTGGCATGAGGAAATACTTCCAACTGCAAAATTATTCTGCCCATGCAGAAGGAAGAATTGCAATGTATCAATTGAAAGGAAAAGCATCCATGTGGTGGGATCAGTTTGTGCAGGTGAAACACATCAGAGAGAAAGAGGTCACTTGGAAGGAATTTAAGAGGTATTTCGAGAAGAAATACCTAACTAAAAGGTACTGCGACAGAAAGATGAAGGAGTTCTTCAAACTCAAGTTGGGCAGTATGACCATTGATGAGTATGCACGAAGTTTTCTAGAACTACTGAAGTATGTTCCATTCATCAAAGACGAGACTGTCAAGATTCAGAGGTATCTGAGTGGACTGCCACCTTCCATTGGTGACATGATTCAGTATGACGATCCTAAGACCATGGAAGAAACCATAAGAAGGGATAAATGCCTATACAAACAACAAAGAGAAAAACCTACCTTTCGGAAGGCTTGGGATGACCAGAAGAGGTTTAAGAAAGAACAAAGGCAGAAGGGAAATAGGCCTCCCTTTTTCATAAACAGTCTTCAGGGACAACCATCATTTAGAGAGCCGAGAATGATTGAAGAGGGAGCACAAAGACAGAGACAAACGCCCATTCAGTGTTGGGGATATCAAGGAAACCACAAGTATAGAGATTGTCCCCATAAAAATGGTAAAGCGAGGATTGTTCATACTATTCAGCAAGATGAAATAGTGGAAGATATGGGTAGCAGAATGATGAGGATCTACGCAGCCCTGGACAACAAGCAAGCATAATTTCAATTGCACATGATTTAAGTGGAAGGTATGATTAACAACCGACCACTTGTTATTTTAATTGATTCAGGGGCTAGCCATAGTTATGTAGATCCTAGAGTGGTGGACAGTTTGCATCTAATGAGAAGCAAACATGAAAAGTCTTGTCAAGTGCAGTTAGCCACGGGAACCAAAAGGAAGGTCATTGAATTGGTTAAGTCCTGTTCAGTAGACATGAAAGGAATGAGCACTGAGGTTGAATTGAACATTCTACCTTTAGGCTCATACGATTGCTTAATTGGGATGGACTGGTTGGACCAACACCATGCCCTTCTAGATTGTCGTAACAAGAGGTTTGCATGCCTGGATGAAGAGGGAAATCAAGTAACAGTCCAAGGAATTCCTAGAGACATGGTTATTAGGGAAATCTCAACCATGCAGCTAAAGAAATGTTACCGGAAGGGCTGCCAATTATTTGCAGCTCGGGTGGAAGAAGCATTCTGAGATGTAGCCTCTAATCTGGAAGACCACGAGGTACACAAAGAGTTTAAGGACGTATTTTAGGAGGTACCTGGACTACCTATGAAGAGGGACATTGATTTTTCTATAAATTTGATGATGGGAGAAACTTCAGTTTCGAAGGCTCCTTATAGAATGAGTACGCCAAAGCTGAAAGAGTTGCAATTGCAGCTTGAAGAGTTACTAAAGAAGGGATACATTTGCCCCATTGTGTCACCGTGGGGAGCCTCGGTCCTATTTTTGAAGAAGAAATATGGGACACTAAGACTATGTATTGATTTTCAGCGGTTGAATAAGGTAACTGTCAAGAACAAGTATCCTCTGCCAAGGATCGATGATCTTTTTGATCAGTTGAAGGATGCGAAAATATTTTCAAAAATAGATCTCAGATATGGATATCACCAAGTGAGAATAAATGATGAGGACATCAGCAAGACCACCTTTAGAACAAGGTACAGTCATTATGAGTTCACATTGGTGCCATTTGGATTGTCAAACACGCCTGTTGTTTTCATGTGCTTAATGAATGGAGTGTTCAGAGATTATTTGGACAAGTTTGTCATAGTCTTCCTGGATGATATCTTGGTGTATTCCAAGACAAAGGAAGAACATGAGCAACACCTGAGAATGGTGCTGCAGGTGTTGAGAGAACACCAGCTGTATGCAAAACTGAGCAAGTGCTCATTTTATCAAAGGCAGATCCATTACTTGGAACATATAATTTTAGAAGAGGGGATCGTTGTGGATCCTGAAAAGGTTGAGGCCATCTGAGAATGGTCAATGCCAAGGAATGTGATAGAAGTTAGATATTTTATGGGTCTAGCAGGATACTATAGGAGGTTTATAGCCGGATTCTCAAAAATATCTCATTCTATCACTTCCTTGCAAAGGAAGGAGAAGAAGTTCCAGTGGATTGAAGAATGTGAGAGTAGCTTCCAGCGATTGAAACAACTGCTAACCAGTGCTCCAATCCTGAAGATTGCAGATCCAAATAAGGATTACATAGTGTGCACCGATGCATGTAAGGAAGGGTTGGGAGGAGTTCTCAGCCAAGAGGGATTTGTAATTTGTTATGAGTCCTGAAAACTGAAAGAGCATGAAAGGAATTATGCTACTCACGATTTAGAACTGGCAGCAATCGTCCACGCATTGAGAAAATGGAGACATTACCTCATGGGAAGGAGATTTGAATTAAGAACAAACCACAATGGTCTGAAGTATTTATTTGATCAGTCGACTTTAAATGCCAGGCAAATCAGATGGTTGGAGTTTCTGTGCGAATATGACTTTGATATCAAGCATAGCAAAGGGAAAGAAAATAAGGTGGTTGATGCACTTAGCATAAAAGTGCATGAATTACATGCTATAGCCATTAGCATGTACAGGACTGAGATGAAAGACAGGATTTTAGAAGCTGCAAATACTAATTTGTAGTACAGAGGTTTAGTAGCAAAGCTACAGCGGCGTGAGAGACCACAGACCAAGGAAAGTTACACCTTGGGAACTGATGGTTTACTTCTATATAAAATCAGAGTGTATGTACCCAATGTCTGAGAATTGAAGCTAGAAATTCTAAAGGAGATGCATAACATGGCTTATGTTGGACATCCTGGATATCAGAAAACTATGGCAACAGTCAAAAGCCATTATTTTTGGCCAGGTATGAAGAAGGAAATCATTGAATACATCGCCAGATGTATGGAGTGCCAGAAGGTTAAGGTTGAGCATAGGCACCCAACAAGGTTGTTGCAGCCTTTACCCATTCCTAAATGGGAATGGGACGTGGTAACAATGGTTTTTATCACAGGATTTCCTAGAACAAGCAAGAAACATGATTCAATCATGGTGGTGGTCGACAAGCTTACTAAAGTTGCCCATTTTATTCCACTGAAAACCAACCACAGGGCAGATGATGTTGTTGATATATTTTTAAAAGAAGTTGCATGCTTGCATGGAATTCCTAAGACAATTGTGTCTGATAAAGACCCGAAATTCACTTCAAATTTTTGGAAAGGACTGTTCAAAGGATTCGGAACGAATTTGAACTTTAGTATAGCGTATCATCCTGAGTCTGATGGTCAGACAAAGAGGGTGAACAGGGTAATAGAAGACATACTGAGAATGTATGTGATGGATAAACCATCAAGGTGGGAAGAATACCTGCATTTGGTAGAATTCACCTACAATAATGGGTATCATGCATCGTTGAATATGAGCCCATTCGAATCACTTTATGGAAGAAAGTGCAACACTCCAATGAGCCAGGATAATCCAGTTGATAGAGTAGTTGTTGGGCCTGAACTGCTCAAAGAGATGGAAGATCAAATGATCAAAATTAAACGGAATCTGAAAGCTGCCCAGGATAGGCAGAAACATTACGCTGACAATAACATAACCCATAGAGAATTCAAAGTGGGTGACCATGTTTTCCTAAAAGTGAAAACTAATAGAAGTTCCTTGAGGTTGGGAAGTTGCGCCAAATTGGCAGCAAGATTTTGTGGGCCATTTGAGATCCTGGAAAGGATTGGGCCAGTTGTATACATGCTTGCATTACCTGCATCTATGACTGTACATAATGTGTTTCATGTTTCACTACTTAATAAATATGTACGTGATGCTAATCATGTTATCGATTGGAATGTGGTTTAGGTGGAACCGGAAGGTGTCCTGCAAGTGCATCCTGTGCGCATATTGGACAGGAAAAGAAAACAACTCTGGAATCGAGACATAGAGCTTGTAAAGGTCCAGTGGACCTGGTACAGTCCTGAGAATGTGACATGGGAGGATGAAGAGGTTATGCGGGCAGAGTACCCGTATCTTTTTGAAAATTTTGAAAGGCTTGCAGAGATAGTGTAAGTTGCACTGAGGATAGTGCAAAAATAAGGGGAGGGGGATTGTAGTGTCCCTAAGGCTGAGCCCCGTTGCAAACCATGTTCTAAAAGAGATTGTAATTATGTGTTATAGGCTGGTGAGCCAAGTTTGTATAAGCCGGTGGGCTTATGTGGTTGTTAGGCCAAAGAGCCTAAGGGTTGGAGGCCAAGGGCCTGATTTTGTACTTGTATGTATGCAGAGCATTTAATAAAATTGTAAACACTGCCAGGTGCAGACCGACCACGATGAATGAGTGAAGGGGGACTGAGCTTCCATAGAGAAGGAAAGGAATTAGGGGCTGGAAGGTTGGAAAGGGGCTAAGTGTTGAACCTAGGGGCTAAGCCTAGGGGGCTTAAGCCTGGGAATAATATTTTAATATTATTCCAAAAAGACATGTGCATTTTATATTTTATCCTAAGTTTCTGGTAAGGGAAGACGTACAAGGGTGATGCATGCTGGTGGAACACATGCAGTTCCATGGGTGACAAGTGTCAACCCCAACCCATGCGAATAAAACAGCCAGGGTGAGCCGTGAGAAGGATTCCTCCTCCATTCTACCCAATTTCCTGAACACGTACGAAGCCCTGGATAGTATGACCAACCCGACCCCTGCAGAGAAATGCTCGTGCATTCCTAAGAGTTGAAAATCTTGTGTTGACTTTCATACTCTATGTGCAACCTATGTCCGACTAATCGAACCCGTGCGTGGAGGCTCTGTGTTGAAGCCGTGACCCAGAACCATTCTTCCATTGTTGAACCAGTTGGAAAAACTGTGTTTGGCTCTGTAAATCCATGTACACCTCTATTATGTGAGTCGAGAAGCCTGTGTTTGTTTCTGAAGAACCGGTTTCACCTCTGTTCTGAGCCGTGGAGTCTGTGTTGACCCCTGCGGGAATTACTCATCATGCATTCCCGTGAACCATCACTGTGAGGGTTTGAGCCATTCCTGAGCCTATTTGAGAGGATGTGTTTGTATTCTTGGTTGGATAAGGTGACCACGCAGAGCTGGACTACGCGTGGCTTGATGGCCAATGCAATTTGTGATTGAGTCTGTGTGTGACCTCTCTAGGTGAGAGAGGTGGTTGTTGTTGGAAGAGGTTTCTTCCAGAGATTGTCCAGCACCAGCTTCGGGCTCTGAGACTTCCTGATTCCAGCCTGTTGCCAAGACCCAGAGAGGGAGGTTAGCACCGATGGACTGTGCTTGTGAAGGTGTATACTCCTAGGAAGAACAGGCATGTGGGGAATGAGAGTCTGGTAGTAGTGGGCGTAAGATGGCATCCTAGGAAGAATCCTTCCAGATTTTCTATGTTGTTTTCCCTGTAACCTCAGCCTAGCCTAGGATTCCTTTCCTTGGGATGGAGCTTAGTCCCAGCTCAGGGGTGCCCACTGTTGAGCTGATGAGCAGTGCGGTCTAAGGCTGGGAGGTTCGTGGAAGGCCTACACTTGGTTGGTGGATTCTACCACTGTTAAACGATAAGTACCTCTTTATGCTTAATCATGTTTTGCATGACTCTGCTTCTTATGTTATCATGATTTCTGTTGTGTATATGAATTAATATGAAACGCTATTGATTGTTAATTATAGCAGTAAATAATATGTTTTACTTTGAGCTTAAATGTGTTTATTTGTTTAAATGCATGTGGATTATATAATACCTGTATGAGTTATGTACGAGAGTGGTGTTATCGATTTCTTTTAAGAGCGTTTAAGCCTTGGTAGCCAAAAAAGGTGCGCTACAGGAGGGTTCTGATGAAAAATGGCATATGGCATCGTGTCATAAAAGACAAGTATATTTCTCACAGGATAGTAGCAAGGTGGTTGAGATCGGCTACGAATGTTGCAGTGCAGGGATCTCAAACTTGAAGAAATCTACTTAAATCCTTGCATATTATTTTACACTAGCTTGGATGGAGTCCGGGCTCGGGACAGTCCATTATTGTTGGAAAATATATGATCCCGGGCATGTGGAATGCCTCGATCTTGTATGAAGATCTGGTAACAAATCTAAATTTGAGAAGCATTTATTATTTGTGTTAGGCTAGAAGCGAGCTACATCTTGGCACGATTTTCTCTATTTGGCTAACCAATGATGATTTGGGCCCAGTGGGAGATTTAGCGTTAGAATGGGAGATGTTCAGAAGAGCCTTAATCGATTTCGGAGTCCAGCTGCTAGACAACCCAGATGTTTTAAAATGTATGGGTGGTGACTATTCTGACCAACTAACAGTTAAAAATGTGTATGATGCCTTAGAGTCAAAACTATGGAAAAATTTAGTTGGAGGATGGAGGAAGATTTTATGGTTATGGAAATGTCCTCTAAAAATCAAACTCTTTGTTTGGTTGGCTACAGAAAATAAAATTCTCACTTGGGAGAATTTACAACTCAGAGGACATATTGGACCAGGTCTTTGCTATCTATGTAAGAGCAATTGAGAGTTTTTAAATCATCTGTTTGTAGATTTCCCATTTACTATTTTTTTCTAGGATAGGATTAAAGCAGCAAAATCTCTTACAACTAGGTGGAACGTTGCATCAGTAGTAGAGTGTTTTAAAAATTGGAATGTCCAATATCGATCATATCCTACTATGTCGGCCTTTGTTTGTTGGTATATCTAGCTAGAAAGAAACTTCTCCATTTTTGAGTCAGGAAATCCTTCTATCCAGAAGGTGGTCTACAAAACATTAGGCACAGTGGGTGAAACCAAGAAAAAGGTAAAAGAACATATGTTGTGAGCTCATGCTGGTATAACAATTGGTCAAAGTATTATTGGGTGGTTTGATGGGGCTATGCAACATAATGGTAAAAAAAAGTGGGGCAGGCAGGGTGATAAAGATCAGTGAACATTCAACTTATAAATGGACATTAAATTGTGGGCATGGAACAAATACTAGAGCATAGCTTATGGGGGTATGGGCATTACTTACTTTGGCATCTCGGCTCTCATTCTAAGATATACTTGTCCATGGAGACTCTAAAATAGTCACAGATTGGTTGAAGGGTAAAGGTACACTACATGTGGTCACCCTAGACTCTTGGAAGGAAATGATAGTTGATCTTATCAAGCTCTTCAATAATGTTTATTTTTCTCATGTTTATAGAGAATATAATCAAGAGGCGGACAGTTTATCCAAACAAGATCTCCAAAAGTAACCAAGGATTATTGCATACTATCTATGTGAAGAGGGTCATCAGGGTCCAACTATGTTCTTAAATTTTTATTAGAAGTCTTTGGAGAGGCTACAGTGAACATTTATGAAGATTTTGGGGTTCCCTTTTGTGTAGCTTTATGCAACGGGTAATATGCATTTCCTTTTTCAGATCTATGTACTTTTTGTTCTATTGGAGTTTAGTTGGAGTCTCTACAAGGGATTTGGTTCCCACAAAAGAGTTTTTGGGTGATGTAACAGTCCAAGGTATCCAAAGGGTTATTTTGATGTAAAAGTATGATATGTGATTAGTTTATATTTCAATATAAATATAAAGTGAAATTTTGTGTGGAAAAAAAAGTATTCCTAGGGATCTATGCTAATTACCCCTACTATTACCTTTAATATCCATTGATTACCTAGTGATCCTTATTTAATGAGTAATGTCCATTAAATTTAATGTGTAATTATTGAGTTTAAACACAAACAACTATTGAACCTTATTATTTTATGAATATGACCACAATACATTAATTATCCTTTTTAGATACCTACCTAAATATTTGACATTATGTTAATTATACCTTATATAAATTACATCATTGAACTATTCATAAATACAATATAGTCAAAAGTATGTTATAAAATATATAAACTAGATAATTGTTTATAATGTACATAAATGATATATAAAATCACTTTCTAAATAATTACAATAATATAACTTCAAATTTAATATATATTCGTTTAATTTCTTAAATAATATGAAGTCAAGTAATAAAAAAGTGACTCTAGATGCTCAAAACTTTGGATATCTAAACGTTTCAAAAAAATAGTAAAAAATCAAAAAGACAGTAGATGATCAAAAACTTTGGATATGCTAACATATAAAACATTGGGAATAGTGAAATTGGAAATAAGACTTTCAATTTGTTGTCCAATCAAATCATGACATATATGGTATTTTTTATTAAATACAAATCAATGTTTTTAGTTCTCTAGTTCCAACGATAGAAATTATGCAAATACTTTTAATCAAAGGACAAACTAATATGAAGTCAATGATTACTATAGTCTCGCTATAGTTCCTCTAAACCTTCAACAAGAACTATCAACATGGATTAATAAAAACAAGAACTATCAACATGGATTAATAAAAATAACCTTATAATAAAAATGTAAGAAAATATTTTTTTATTAAAAATTCAATAAAATTCTATACAATGAATCTTTTTACAAAACTATACCTTATTCATTGAATTTCCCATTATAAATAAATTTACCTTTTTACAAAGCTATACCTTATTCATTGAATTTCCCATTATAAATGTGAATGGAGAAGAAAAATTCATAAATATGTATGTTTGAGAGATCTTTTATTCTTCCTTTCATTATAATTACTTTTAATTTTATTATGTTATTTTTTTAATATTTTTTCAATATTTTATACAATATATATGATTTTTTTCAAAGTAAAAAAGTTACAATATTAAGAATTTGAAAGTTTGCAAATATAATATTTAATATAGTATATTTTTAAGGTCGTTGATTATTGATAATTTATAAAGGGATGGACTACTCTTCTAGATTTGAACTTATGACATCTTAAAAGTAAATACATATTCTAAATCATTAATTCAAGTTATATCAGAAAAATAATGTTTTAACAAATAAAGAATAAATAATATATATATATATATATATATATATTCTATGAAAAGTATGAATTTAATTAAGTAATACCAATTTTTGGTATATAAACAAGTGGTTTAAATGTTTTATGTTTTGATATTTTTGGTTGGAATTCAGCAATATAAATTTTGGTGAAATCTCAATTTTTTCTTGTTTAAATTTCATTTTTGAATGTATAAATCTATTATCTTGCCTGAAGAATTTTGTTTGGAAGTGATCTTGGGAAGCTATATTTCATTTTTCCATTAATAATGGCATTGGCTAAACGTTCTATCTTTTGGGTTTTTTGTCGAAGTGGACAAAGTAAGTTTGGATTAAATCATTATTTTTTGTTGTTTAAATTACATTTCTGAATGCATAAATGGATTCAACCTACTAAAAACCCTGGAACACTCGAATTATACAAACTTAACCACTCAAATATGCAGATCCAATCATTCATCAACAATTTCAAACAAAATAAAAAAGAAAAAATTAAACATCCAAAAAGTAGAATTGATCTTTCTTAAAAAACCCAGCTAAAGGGTCTCAATGAAATCTTTGACTAACAACCCAAAAGCTAACTGTCAATGTATCCTCCTTGGATTGGTAGGATAAAATCTTATGTTTGACTTTATTAAACTCCAATAAATTTATGGAATTACAATATTCATTATATGCTCCATAGGTAGGCTTACTGATTTACAATATCACGATCTCATCTAACATTTCCCCGTTATTAACGACATATTTTTCAATGGAAGATTGGGTAAGTGATTTGAAATATATGATATAAAAATAAAAAAGCCATAAAGTTAGGCAATCTGTAAAGGGCTCGGATAAAGAGTAGTATGGAATAATTATGCGGAAGGTAGCGAGCGATAACGTGGGTTCAGATAATGTGAGTCCAAAGAATATGGATTGAAAAGGTAAAAAATAAAGTAAATGTAGAGCCCACGGATCAAATTTGAAGGGAAGAGTTAAATTTCAAACTCTTCAAGGCCAACATGTGTCACTGATTCCAAGTGTTACCTTGACAACAAAGTTAGTGGATGAAATTCAATAAGTTGGTATACATGTTTTCAAGACCACCCACATCCAACATTATATATTTGGTAACCCTTACGAAAATGGATCATTTTACCCATGTTGCACACAAGAGGCATACACATAATATGACTTTAAAGAGGTGTTTCAATAGCTATAGGGACAAAATTATGTAGAATAAGGTGACGAAAAGGATGACTATCATCTCCAAAATGGGTTACTCTACAAGCTAGACAAGGTTTGTGTCCCTAAAGGTGAAATATTACATATTATTGGAGAGGCTCACACCTCCAAGGTTGCAGGGCATTTCGGTTTTTGGAACATAGTTGATAACTTACGAAGGTATGTGTACCATCCTAGAATGCAAAGAAGACATATCAATGTATATTAGAGGATGTATACTTAGCTGTACAAGAAAGACCGGTCACATAAATCAAATTCTATACCATCCCTTACCTGTACCCACTCAACCTTAATAAAGCATTTCCATGTATTTTGTGGGAGATTTACAAACAAATAGGAAGGGATGTGAATATTTTTTTTTTGTAGTTTATAGGTTTAACAAGATGTGAATTCGTATGACTTGTAAAAAGACCATCAGAGGAAGAAAAAAACATGTTCTTTGAATAGGTCTGGGTGGACTTTTGGATACAAAAGATTATAATCTCATACAATGATACTGAATTTCTCAATTCCTTTCGAATACCCTTTGGGAGAAGATGGACAGGAAATTGAATATATTTATAAAATTCCATCCATAGACAGATGGGAAAGAAAAAGTAGTAAATAGGGCTTTGGTGCAGTTTTTTAGGGTTACAATCAAAAGAATCCAAAGAGCTAGGATGAAAATATGATTTATATTCAACACTCTTATAACAAATAAATCCAAACTTCTACTGGTAAGCCCCGTTTAGAATATTGCTTTGGGTATTTTTTGCCTTCACCCTTGTATATTGTTTATGGATATCAAGTATGAGTGAGGGAAGGCATCACAAGAGACAGTGTGAACAACACCTCAATCAGATCTCATATGCAAAAGTTATGCCTCCTGGAAGTTGACCTACCTTGTTGACCACCATGGTATGATTGGATGCCATGTCATCCGCCATTACTCAAACATGTGGATTTTCAAGAACATTCTAGAAGCTCCAAACCTTATGACTAATTGAGGGTTGAGTAAGTCAAAGCCCTAACCCTATACGACTATTGGGAAGATAATTTAGGAGTGGTATTTTGAGAGCATAGTAAATAAGTGATTATTTAGCATCCATACATACCATAGTGTCAAAGACAACTCCACGATGAGTGCTTCTTTCTTTATCTTTTTATTTCCATAACTGAAGAAAAGAGAGCACAACATAGGCCTCAGCTTCTAGATGGGTTTTCTCTCATATTGAGTTTCCAAGGATATATCTTGTGTTCATTTGTGTGTGGATGGTGTATTATTTTGTTCATTTATTTCATTACCATAATTCAGTTATTTCATAAATTCAAGCAAAGGTAGTAATTAACTAATTTGGGATCTAAGAAAATAAACTAAAAAATCTAAGATTTTATAATAGTTTAAGATCTATTCTAACAAACTATTCTAGTGAAATATCCACGATAGTTTACATACTATATATGTTTTTTGTGAATAGTAGTACATGAAGTTGTTTTTAGACAAAAAGAAGAGTTTTCAAAGTAAGTATTCACTTCCAAGAGGTTGGGGTTTTAAAATCATACTTTTACTTTTTTAAGTTACTTTAAGTAAAAGTATATCTCACTTAAATTATAAAAGTGAATCAGTTAAAGTCATATGTGCATATTTTTTCTTTTACAACTCTACAACCTCAACATTCACCATTACCATGTGAGAAAAATTCCAAGTACCACATGGAACCTTGGTCAAGGAAAGATTTAAATATACATACTTATATTAGAGTGTAGAAACCTTGGTGAATCTTATTAATTCTTAAAATGCCAAACATAAAATGTTTGGTTATATTTTTGTAAAAATATTCAAATTTTTAAGGATTTTATATAGTTTCTAGAAAATTTTGTCTACTTTTAGAGAAAAATACATTTATCATATAGAATTTGGGAAAAACATTTTACATAGAAATTGGAATTGGTGAATATTATTTGGAAAAAGGTGGAAAATTAACCCATGGGATAAATTTAGCCCCTAAATTTTCCCTGACCTTGGTTCAACATTTTGGCTTCTTATGCCTTTCTTCAAATTGGTATAACTTAGTCTATTTTTAGTGTTCATTTTTCAGTCTATCCATTTTTTCTAGCTTTGTGTATTTGAATAGTCAATTTCTAGTTTTGAAGAAAAAAAATTACTCTCACATTGCAATATGGCTATTTCAAATGAGATCCTACATACCAGCTCAAACTACTTTTCATAGAAATCTCACATGGATAACTTATTACAAGGTAGTGGAATTTATAGGTTACCTTGGGATTAAAATTCCCCCCCCCCCACCCCCCTCAATTTGTTAAACAAATTCAAACAAGCACACCCCAATGTCTATACGTGAAGAAAAACCAAAAACTTGGACAAAAATATAGCAATGCAAAGTTTCCAATCACACACTAACTGAATGTAAAAGGATCTACAACACACTACCATATCAAAAAAGACCTGTTACAAGTGCTTCATAGGTCACTGTTCACCAGGAAGCAAACTCAAACAAGAAAGCAAGATAAAAAAATGCACTAAACACCTCAAAATCACTTGGAAACTAAAACAAAAAATAAGAGGATTAGCCAAGGGTCAAATTGATCTGTGAATTTCCATGGATATTCCATTGCAACAATTCGTCACAACAGATCTAATAAAATATTGAAATATTTACTATTAAGGTTAATTTCCTTTAGATCTCCATAATTTTTAGTTACTGATAAAATAGATAAAATGTAGAAAACAATACAGAAAAATAAAACACATTCATACCATTCACAAATAAACACAATATATGACCTAGGAAACCCAATACAAAAGAAAACCTAGCTAGAAGGTGAGGTTGCTCTACTCTCTTTTCTCTGGTAAAAAACTGATGCAAGTACAAAGAAAGAGTCACTCTCTGTGGAGTTGACTTTGACCTATGGAATGTATGGCTACTACAAAATCTCTCCTCCTCTGTTATGCTCACATAATACCACTCTCAAATGTTTTTTTCATCTATGGAACAAGATACAATGAAAAATAATGGAACCTCTTCTCCTCTTAATAGCCCGATATTTAACATAGTCGGATAGACATCTAGGGATAGGTTTTTAACTTCTTAAACATTCAATTGTGATAAGGTTTTGGACCTCCTAGAATGTTCTTAGAAAATAAACTACGTGGCTATCCCCACATGTCACAGTAATGGAGGTTGACGTGGCATCCACTCACACCATGGTGTTCAATATGGTGGGTAAACTTACGAGAGGCATAACTTTCTCATACGAACTTTGATTGACGAACGATCTAGGTTGTTGGAAAGGTATCGACATGTAGAATTTATCAGATTCCAACATAATAAAGTTTGGACCAAAATAAACATATTCTAATGGAAATTGGCGTATAGACATTGATTGTTAACAGTAGAGCTCTGTAACTAGAGTTTGGGCCCTCCCCGCAGACCTGATCTGTGAAACCATGACTACTTCCCCATTGGGGCCATGAATCACAAGGAGGGGTCATCGTCGAGCACCTCTTACAGCCAAATAATGACAAATGGAAACCTTTCAGAAGGGGCAAAGTGGCCAACCTTCGAGCCGCCACCAAACCTACACGCGAAGCTCTTGATGGAGGGATCCTTCAAAGACCGTGAAATGGAGATAGATTCGGTGAAAGAGAAAGCCCCTGCCCCTACGTCAAATCCCTGGCTGTCGGGTAAGTGTATCCCTCAAGCTCCACAGGCACCGAAATATATCATCATCACACTGCGTATTGAAGAACAGAAGCAATACATGAGGGACTACGCCCTGGTAGGAAAATTCCTAGGGCTTTGGCCCTCTGAGCGAGATCTGATCCAATGGATACAGTACTGGTGGAAGCCGAGAGGGAATTATGACTTACAATTGGGTTCTAAGGGTTTCTTTACTATTATCTTCCACAACTTGGAGGATCGGAATCGTGTCTTCGATGGTGGGCCGTATTTTTACAACTCGGCGGGACTTTTTTTAAGATTCTAGACTGAGAAGTTCAGCTCTGAGAAGGAAGACTTTTCCCACGCACCGATGTTATCACTGAAATTGCGTCCGCACAGGGCAACAAGAACTCTGCATCGTCAAAACAGGACTGAAGTCATTCATGGCATAGGATTAATTCCACAGCATTGCAAAAGGGTCAAAAACTATACAAAATGACCAAAAAATTCAAGGGCACTTTACAGAACTTGGGTTCACGCACGTATGTGCGTAACAACAACGTATAATGCATGCCTCAGCGCACAATGCGTGGCTGTTGGGCAAAAAACCCGCGTGCCTGCTAAACGGTGCATTTATTGAAATTGGTCGGCCTCCCAACCACTAATGGATCGGCTCCCAAGTCGATTTGACACCAAATCCGAGCACAATCCTCATGGTGGGCTGGTCAAAGACCTAATTGAGCCCTATAGAGCCCCTTTTCACATTCCAAAGAGGTCACATAATAACCCAATGCTAGGCTATAAAAAACCATGAATAACCACCATTTTCTCAAGGAATTCTATGCATTGTTATGCTGCCAAGATTGTTAAGGACTCATTCTTTAACAAGAACACATAGGCATCATTTCACAAGAGCTATCCACCCCTCTCTTGAGTGGATAAGCTTGGAGTTMTTTCACCCACATTTTCATCTTTTCATTGTAAGGAGAGCAAGCTAGTGAGGGCCTCAAGAGCCTTCCATTGGAGAAAGAAGGGACCCAAGTCCCCTTTCTTCATTGTGCCTTTGGATTTCATCAATAGATCAGCTTATACATTGGTGATATTGGTCCATGTGTACTTATTTTTCATTTGTTTTATATGCTCATAGTTTTTATTAGTTTTAGTTTAATTCTTGTTAATAGCTTTGTTGTTTTTCTTTCTAACCTTTCCTTTCACAGTTGTCATGCCTAGCAGAGCCCAACTGGGCATGTAAGAACTCTTAATTTGCTCACCTAGTGACGAATTGGGTGCAAACAGATTGGCGACCATACTGGGGAGAAGGTATCAATTCCTCCCTCATTTGGGTTCATTTTTCTTTCCTTTTGATTTCATTAACTTCCAGGTTCACAAACCGGCCTCTGCCGACCTGCTATCCAGTCAATTCACCAGAAGATTGGGAGAAATCCATCCGGATTTTTCTTCTCGGTTTTTTATCACAGGCGCGCGATTATTCCACCGCACAGGCGCGCGTCGTGCGCGCATGCGCCTGTTCAACAGTTTCTCTCTGCGCGCATGCGCTTTGTTTCTCAATTCTGTCAGCGCGCAGGCACCATATGCGCCTCTGTCCACACAGGAGGCCACGCATCTGAACTAAAATTTGCATTGTAAGCTCTTGGATGTGGGGGAAAAATCACTTTCCTTCTTAATAATGATGATATGCATGCTCTAAATACTGCACCACTTAGACCCCTCAACTTATAAAGGGGATAATCAAACAAAACATAGGCACTTAGGTGGATAAAAATCATTTTCCCTTATTTGCTTTTTGCCACATGGATGGCTTGCTTTGATTCATAAATCTAAGTTGAACATCAATTCTAATCACATCTAAACTCACATTTTTGGGACTAGAAATTGCAAGTAACAATCTTGAGTATGTTCTTCTCTTGCGCCATCAAGAGATCTTGAGAACCAGAAAAGGATTGCGAAAACGATCTCATCTCCCTTAACAAAATTTCAAAACTTTTAGGAGAGGACAAAGGCTCTTTTGAGACCCCTCTTAGTTTTCAAACATATCCTAAATTTGTAACGGGCCCATACATGCCCACATGTCACAAAAGTAGGATAGTTGTTGC
>ML781413.1:503918-534006 GCA_009831015.1 Picea engelmannii
CCCATTTCTTAGGCCGAAAATCTAAATGCCGCGCTTGGACCGAGGTACCTAGTGACCAATTTTAGGACATCTACCCAGGTGGCGGTTGTGGGATGCAATCGCACCTTGATTGGATTTTGTGTGGCTATTGGGAGGTATCGCCAGCTCTTTCGAGATATTGCACCCTTTACCCCTCATTATAACTAGTCATTTCATCCTTCACTAGTGTCTCTTCCGGTGACTTCAGACCCCACTGTTGAGAGCTATTGGAAAGTCCAATGTTGTTCGAGAGGAAGGACGTTACGTCTTCTAGGACACGAGCATTTTATTTCTTTTTTCCCCCACGTGGACAAAACCCTCTTACCCACATATATGTTTCTTTCTCATTTATGTATGATGCACATCTAATTACAGTTTGACTTGGATATATATATTGTGTAAAAACAGTCACAACAAAGACTCTTGGTTCTATATTTCTCTCACCAGTTTTTGCACACATTTTCACACAATTAGTCTGACATCATAGGGGAACCACAGAACCCCCGTCGTTCACGACGTTTTCTCAACCTTCCTCCTATTTTAGGGGGAGTATTTGGTCGTACTCGTTCATTGGTACCTCCTTCACACACTCCTGTGAGTGTTACCATCTTAGGATCAGCTTTGCTTGGTTCTACCTTACTGGGGTCCAATTCCCAAGGTCACACAGTCACTCGCTCTCCTTTGTACAGAAGCAGAAGACCCACTTCCTCTCAAGGAGGAGGCACCATCCCACCTAGTCCCCATCAAGGATCAGGTTCGCAACACACCATGGCTGGAACTAACATTCCTACCCCACTACAGATGCCATACTTGGCCTCTCTCAACATTCTGGATCTCACCAAGCTCACCAATGATCCTATATTGCATGACGCCACATGGCCTGCAATGCCAACCAAACTTCATTCAGACATACCAAAGTTTGAAGGGAAGGCAGGGGATGACCCCGCCAATCATGTCATGACCTTTCATCTATGGTGTTCTTCCAATAGCATCATGGAGGATTCTGTCAGACTGCGATTATTTCAACGCACACTTACTGGCCCATCATCCAAATGGTATGTCGAGGAAAAATCAGGGTCCCACACGACCTTTGAGTCCTTGGCCAAAGAATTCTTAACTTTCTTCCAACTACCCATTTGCCACGACAACGGTCTAGAACTACTGTCCAACTTCAAACAGTCCTCAGCCACCCACATCGCTAACCACATTCATGAGTGGCGTAGGCGACGTAGTTTGTGTAAAGCATAAACCACCAAACAACAATGTCTTGACTGGTTTCTTAGATCACTTGTCGCTCTCCTTGGTAAGGATGTAGCTTTTACCTTTCCACAATCAGAAGAAGAAGCCATCAGCAAGGCTCAACAATATGACCTCATTTATGAACAGTCAGGATACTTGTACACAGTACTTCCTGATCTGCCAAAACCTAGGATGTCTCACTCAGCAGACGGACTAATAGGTGCCACCACACACCATGGTCCACAACCCCAACCACCACCGATGTATGGACCACCTCAATACCCGCCGGCATATGGGGGCACTCCTTATTTTCCTCCACCCCCTTATCAACAGCCGTATCCTGTTGCTATACCTCCACCCATTAGTGGACCACCACCGGCACCTCCCCTACATCCACCTATTCCCACAAACAGTGGTACCCCCTCAACATCAGCTTATAGTACTAGTGAAATCACAATACCTTCCTATGTACCCTATGGATCGGTACCACCAAAAAATCCATACTTTCCCTTTCCGGGTCCTCCACAACCCATGGCTCCCCCACATCCTCATGCGGGGGTAAACTTTGTTCAACCCTCTTCTGCTCAACAATACCAAAATTTTGAACAGCTGAACACACCCAACCCAACTCACCCTTCGAACAATGCCAAGAAGAAAGGAAGGAACAGGAATAACAACAATCTTGGTCAAGGCGGGAATCAACCCCCACAGCATCCACCCACTGGGGGCAACCAGAACCAAGGGAACCAAAACCCCCAGGGGGGCAATAACAACAAACGCCAAGGGTGAAATAATGTTAAAACCATCCACCCTTGTGCTCTGTGTGGTGTGTACGGTCATTACACTCACCATTTCCCCCAGATTGCTGATTTTAAGAGGTTGAAAGACTCTGGGAGCCTTCCCCCCTCCCCAGCGCAACCTGCCCTGCAACAGGCACAACAATAATATGTGCAACAACCCCCTCCTGTCGTGCTGCAAAATCCTATCCCACATCAAGGTGTGATAAACACCCAACAGGACACGCAGCATCCCCCACCTCAGGTGGGCCAATACCACAATCCCAACAATCCAGCAGAGCGAACAATTCTCCTCACCAGTGTGGAAGAAATCCTTATGCAAACACGCAATCGTCAGTATCCTACCACAGCTGAGTCTACTCCCACATCTCCAAAAACAAACCCTACACCGACGGAACCTCCGTTGGTGATCCCTCTCTCTTCCACCGAACCACCACTATGCATCCCTCGCATTCCCTTGCGCAGGAATGTTCACAATCCACAGGCTAGGGCAGCACATAACTACAGTTTGGTAGATGACTTAGCACAATCCTCGGCTGCCATGTCAGTTCTGGAAGTCCTCCAGACTTGTCCAACACAATAGAAATCATTACTTTCTGCCTTGGGGGCAGTCGACCCTGCCGATACTCGACTCATCACTTTTGACCTTGATAGTTGCGAACCTCGTCTTCCCGCCGCAGTTGCTATTCAAATACCATTCAAAATACGGAACATCACCGTCCATCAATGTATCATCGATGAAGGGGCATCGACCTGTATCATGTCCAAAACAGTATGGCAGAAACTTGGTTCCCCGGACCTCTTACCCTCTGCCATCACATTGCGAGCTTATGACGGGAGACCATCGTCCCCCGAAGGGCTCTTCCAAAATGTCCCCATAGAAATCGGGGGCAAAACCATTCTCATTGACATTGAAGTTATCGACTCTCAACTCGATTACAATATCTTGTTTGGCCGTACCTACATGTATGCTATGAAGGCAGTGGCATCATCCGTCTTTCGGACAATCATGTTCCCTCACAATGGAAAGATTGTGACCATCGACCAAGTCTCACATTACGAGCCTAACCCATCTGCCAATCTCGATAACATTCTTTTTCTTATTCACACCAACAAAGACATATATCCACTCATCGAGATGGATTCTGGGATTTTCAAAGATCCATTCTTGTTAGGGACGTACCATGGAGCACCACCACTCCTTCCCCCTAGCCAAGTATGCGTCGTTTCCTCTAAGGAAACTCTCCAGGAGGATGCTCATCCTCCTCAGGAGGCTTCAGTCATTCCTGACGTCTCAACAGTCACAGCACCACTCCCACAGGATCCTCCTGCGCACTCGTCGACCCCTCCGGTCCATGAATCCACCCCCCCTCAAGGGCCTAGTCCCATTTGGGAGACAGTTCCTCAACCCCTCACTCAAATTCCCTTCCTTTACCCTCCACCCGATATAGAAGCTTTCCAGGTAGCCGCAATGCTCACCCTACCCAATATGGTGCTAGCAATCCCAGTGTGGTACTTATATCCACCTGAGATGGTCCCTCGGCCACAGGAAGGACTCCCCATGATGATTCTTTTCATCACTCCCACTACCCCCATACTCCCTACCCCCCCTGCTACAGCTGAGGGCAGGTGACAGAAGAAGGAGCCCACAGCTTCACTTCCTCCGCGCATCCCACCACCTTGCGCCTTATGTGACAAAAAGGATCACCAAACCAACAACTGCCCATCACTATCGGAATTACGGAATTTGATTCCCCCCAATATAACCCCCACACCACCCATTACTACTGCTACCACTCAACCTTCCAGTAGTAAAGGGTTGAAGACCAAATTCGTGTGTGCCATCTATTCCGAGTATGGCCATTACACCCATCATTGTCCAGCACTGCCTCGTTTTCGGCATACATTAGCTATCATAAGCCGAGACTTTCAGAACAACCCACTCCCTACCACGTCCTCCACAACAAATATCACCGACATTCGCTATGTCACCACTTCAGTCAATGAACGCATGAGATGCCCCTGCTCTCTTTGCAATTCATTGGCTCATTTTACCTACCAATCTCCTATGATCATCGAATATAGGCAACATCAATTAGCCATGCTGCACCGACCCACAGCAGAGGTAATTAACCTTACTTCGCCACTAGAAGATCTACACGTCATTTCTCCCGAGCTCGAGACACTCCCTACGCCCCCATGGTTCTTAGATGACATATCTGAGGATTTACCTCGTAACCCACCCAACTCTCCCACCCATTCCTCTACGGAGACTCTCCATCCCACCAACACGGGTACCCCTCCATACCTCAATATATGGTTTATGTCGAGTGAACCCTCACCCTCTCCTAGCGATACCCCCTCTGTTTCTTCAGCAGGGGGCAATCACCATATCACTGAGATCACTCCTCACAACCCATTATATTCCCGTCGTTTCCAATGCGACGAAGAAATAATGGAAGAGCTACAAAGCCCAGAATCTCCCTGGGATGCACTCCATCATCGTTCTCTCTTCCTTCCATAGGACGCCCTCATGCCTCCTAGCCACAATCCCGTTTATGCGGTCGAAACCAAAGACTTTATCCCATCAGGGCCTATCAATTGGTTCAACAATCCTATTCCTACACCCGATGCTTTTGAAGAAGGTAATTTGGCCAACATTTCCCCCACCATCAAAATCGACATTTCCATTAAACCGGGCATCGTCGAAGAAATCATCATTGGAGCTGCTTGCACTCCTCGGGAAATTGCCGCATATAAAGCCCTCTTCCAGGAATTTAGGGATATCTTAACCTAGTCATACACGGAGATGCCTGGCCTCGACCCCTCTATCGTCGAACATTGCATCGACACCTGGCCCGACATCACACCAGTTCGCCAGAAATAGTGCCCGCTACACCCATCCAAGGCCACGGCCATCAAAGCCGAAATTGACAAATTGCGTACGGTCGGATTCATTTACCCCATCGCTTATACATCATGGGTTTCCAACCCTGTACCCGTCGACAAAAAATAGGGATCTATCCGCGTTTGCACCAATTTTCACGATCTCAATAATGCATGTCCAAAAGACAACTTCCCAACGCTTTTCATCGACCAGATTATCGACGATTGCGCCGGCCATGAGGCTCTCTCCTTTATGGATGGATTCTCTGGCTATAACCAAATTCAAATCCACCCAGCCGATCAATACAAAACCGCATTCATTACCCCGTGGGGAACGTTTGCATATTGTGTCATGCCCTTCGGCCTCAAAAATGCCAGTGCAACTTTCCAGCGGGCCATGACATACATCTTTCATGATCTGGCTGCAATCATCCTCGCCTACTTGGACAACCTCACCGCTCGATCCAAGAAACGTACCCAACACCTAGATGATTTATGAATCATCTTTCAACGGTGTCGTCAGTACAACATCCGCTTGAACCCTCTCAAGTGTGTGTTCTGTGTCACCGCAGGGCGCCTCCTCGGTTTCATTGTTTCACAAAACGGTATCACCGTGGACCCCCTCAAAGTCCAAGCTATCACCGAAATTCCACATCCTCGGAATTTACGACAACTGTAGAGTCTACAGGGCAAAGATAACTTCCTTAGACACTTTGTTCCTGATTACGCCATCCGCGCACATGGTTTCCTTCACTTACTACGTCACGACATCCCTTTTCACTGGGACGACTATGCCCAACAGTCGTTTGACGATCTTAAAGCATAGCTTTCAAATGCACCTTTAATCAGTGCACCTGACTACAATCACGACTACATTCTCTACGTATTAGCATCCGCTGTATCAGTAGTCGGCGTCCTCGTCCATCTCAGAGATGACAATCGTGACCACGTCATTTGCTACGTCAGTAAGAACCTCTCAGGACCACCCCTGAAGTACAAACATGAAGAGAAACTTGCTCTCGCAGTTGTCCTCGCAGTTCAGAAACTTCGCCATTACATTCTGCTTCGCACCACCAAGGTCGTCGCAGATTCCAACCCTATGCAATATTTGCTCAGTCATCACCAAGTTAACGGAAAATTCACTCGATGGATCATTATCCTTCAGGAGTATGACCTTGAGTTCTCAACACCAAAGAGTAAGAAGGCCTCTCGCTCAAAGAACCCGTCAATGGGTTATACCTCAAGAAATTTTATGCTTAAACATAGTCATGCTACTTTAGGTTCTTTTTATTTTCTAGTGTTTTTAATCTTTTTCTCCCTCATCTAAAACTATCCTTTGTGCTATTGACAGATGAATTCTCCACCAGCTTACCACATTGGTTACGCCGACAGCGCCAGCCGTTGGACACAAAATCTCGCTTCGGCTGCTTGGGCTCTCTACACCCCTTCACATGAAATGCTACATTCCAACGGCATATGTTTAGGACCAGCAACCAACAACCAAGTCGAATACACTGCTGTCATTGGCCTCCTGACCGACACCCAGCATCATCACATTCGTCACCTTAACGTTTTCCTCGACTCCCAGCTAGTCGTTCTTCAGCTCAACAATGTGTACCGTGTACGCGATCTGTGCCTCTTTCGCAAATACCTGCAGGTTAGATTATTATCTCGAAATTTTGATTCCATTACATTTACACATATTCCAAGAGAATTGAATCAAACAACAGATGAAATAGCTAACATGGTGTTAGATTGGCATATATCACATCAAGCAACACACACATAAACATCTCATACATCCTGTCACAGCATATAGATAGAATCAACATCAACATCATCAACACAAAAACATGAAAACCACATTTGGATCTCAACAACATGTATACTCATATATATATATGGGCCCATCAAGCCATCTGAATGTTTACATACAAAAAATATACATATGCCCGTAGGCCAGTGCCACATCTCGGTACAAAAAGCATCTCACCAGCCTATATAATCAAAACAGTATACAAAATACATGATACATCAGGGTGCCTCTATCGCACCCCCAGCTGCCCCTCCCTCAGGAGGAGGTGGTGGCCCACCCCCACCTGTCCCAGGCAGTGGTGGTGGCACATCTGCAGGACCCCCCTGCCCACGCGACAGGCATCCGCTAGTCATCGCGGCGAGCACTGTTGCTCGTCGTACTAGGCCCCGCCATGGTGGCGGTAACCCTATACACTGTTCCAGGAACCCCTCATCCTGGATACGGATCCACATGCCCTCAGGCACATCCTGCAATACCGTCTCAAAATGGCGGCGTATGTCATCCAAATCTACTTCGACTGTCGTCGGAGGAGCGTGCGATGGCCCCGCACCAGGGTCATCAAAACGACGCCTCTACGCCGGTCTCCTGGGCTCTGTTGGTGCCCCTGCGACCTCATCTCATCTCCGCCTCCCTCCACATGGAGGTCTCTCTGGCTCTCTCTGAGCCAGCGCTCTGTACAACTCCACCTCGCGCCCGCGAGGTGCCAAATATGCACATGCACAAAACAAGCAACAACAGATCATATTAGTATCTATACATCATACATATGAACTGGTATATCAAAAAACACAACGTAAATCAAGACATACAAATACACAGCATACCTCGATGGTCGAACACCTCCCCAGGAGGCAATACCATGTCCGGGTCCCCCCGGAAGTCCACCCCAGCATAGGGGAACTGGAGTATAACCTGCGGCATCTTCCACCATATCTGCGCCGCCTGCGCAGTAAAATAATGTCTGCCTTCGCCACCACCGTGGCAAACCAAAATATGTGACCACGGCCTCAAGCGTGGCTCTCGTACCCCTGGTGCATCTAGTAGCACCCTCGGGCATAGCATCGACACCCTCTCCAAGAAATAGGCCACCAGGATGGATCCAAATGCAAACTCCCCGGTGCCTGTGGACCGACAACGGTCCAGCTACGCGATCATCCACGCATGCAGGGTCAGACCCCAGGCAATCCGCTCACGGCCCGCCACCACCCTCTCCAACAAGAACATCTCACCACCATTGATCCGGTGGGTCACCAGTGACCCGTACACTCGAATAATCATCGCTGCTATGTAATGATGCAGGGCATCTATCCCACTGATACTCACTGTCGTCCCAGTCATGTAGCGCTTGCCTGAGCAATATCGCTCGGCGACCGTACACAGATGAGTGTCCCTCGATAGCACAGGCTCTGCCGGCAACAGTGTTCCCGAGAAGGGAAGCCCAGTCAAAAAGTATATATCCTCCACCGCAGTGAAGGGGATTTGCTCTCCTTGCACGAGAAAGCAGTGCTGATCTGGGCTCCACATCTGGATCAAGAACTGGAGTAAATACTCCTATGCCTGTATCAACGGGCACTCAAAGAACTTTAGCAACCCACTGGTTGCTAAAGCCGCTCGAACTGCAGGCGGTGCATTAGCCACCGCATCCCGTAACTGTGACCAGTCTCGCTCCTGCCACCGCACATCCATGATCACTACTCACCACCTGCACACAACCCAAAGTCCTATATTATCTTATGCAACCATCCAGTACATCAAAAAAGGCTAATTTTTCACCCTGAAACCTCGCCTCAAAAGCGCGGTTTTACCACCCACAGGCGCGCACACATGCGCACCTGTTCACTATACAGGCGCGCACGTATGCGCGCCTGTTTTTCCCACAGGCGCGCTCTTGAGCGCACTTGTTCACAATACAGGCGCGTGCTAGGGCGCGCCTGTCACACCCACAGGCGTGCTTTATAGCGCGCCTATTCACCCCACAGGCGCGCACCCATGCATGCCTGTCTACCTCACAGGCGCGCCCCTAAGGCGTGCCTGAAATTCCTTGTCCCGCACACAAATGCGCGCTTATTCAGTGTACAGGCGCGCACGCATGCGCGCCTTCCACTGAGTTGCCCGCGCATGTGGGCCCACATTCTACCAAAAACCCCTTTAAACCTCTGTACGACCCCCCCGTACCTACCCTGCCCAAAAATTGGAAACCTATTTCTATGCAGGATGATTAAACCACTAACCTAGAACTCACACACCATCGATCGGGTACCTTGTGCTCCCGGAATCACTCAATCTCCTTTGAATCTTCTCGAAAACTCACTGTAGCAGCAGGTATAAATGAGGTGGCAATGTGGGCCCTACAGCTATATATAGGCCTTTTTCCAAACTTCCACTCACCATTCTGGGAGCCCACGGCGTCCATTTTTCGAACCGTCTTTAGCCACGGGATCAGCATCCCGCCGCCTACCTCACGGCTGTCCCTGGGTCACTTTTCATCCTAGGCCCCCAGGGTGCCTTTTTCCATATCATGGTCAGGTACGCACGCGCATAGTCACATTTGTCAAATATATGCTCATGTCTTTGATTCTCTTCAGATATTGTTCACTTTGGGTATTTGGTTGTTCTATGTGCAGGTACTTGATCAGCATCTCTCCACATCATTCCTTCAGGTATATACTCGGCACTGGCATGTAGTCTCTCCCGTTGTATTGCATTTACATTTCCAGTCATACCCTTTGATATTGGCCTTTAGGATACCCATTTCCGGCTCTGCAGTACTCACACCTCCATTTGCATTTTTGGTACTGGTACCCGGTAGTTTTCTTACCCACATGAGTTGTCTCATTCATAGCACCTTTTTGCACTTTTGACACTCATGTTGTTCTTCAGTACCCTTTAGGGATGGGAGTCCCGGTAGTCTTTCATCATGTTGCGAATTAACCACATACTTCTTCTCCTCATTTTGCTAGCTTCCCATATGGACTCCCAGCACATCGCTTTATGGTTATGTTCTTTTTTACCTGCACCTCCGCAGGATCATGAACCCACCATTTCATCCACCATCAGTTTGCCCATCTGCGAACCTATGTTCATTTCACCTACCTCATACAGAAACTCGCCAATGGGGCCCCCACCCTTCATCAGTTTTCCCAGAAATTTCTTCCCTCCCTGGGGCACTCATTTCACACTGGGGCACCCGTTTCTGTATTTTGTACATCTTTCCCACATTTATTCATTATTCCTTGTACAAACGCCTTTATTTTCCGTTATTTACTTTTGTCGTCACCATTGGCGACACGCTTTCCTTTTGGCCACACACAACCCATGTCACCTTTGGTTGGAGCATTACTTCTCATTTACCCCGCTGGCATCGTCTATATCTTCAGAGTACTACCCAGATCACTTACATATACCCTCTGAATTTGTTCACCTTGTCCCGCCTCTGGCACAACTTATCCTCGGTCTTGGCATCCCCCTGACACTCAACCCTGTCACACGGTTGTGGCCACTATTTGTCTCATACATTCTCCAACCAAGGGCAGTCTTGAGTCTTCCCACTCCTTGACTTCATCCATGTATCTCTGCCACTTCCTCACCACAGTATATTCCGTGAAGCCCTTTACTTATGGGAGTCACATCCCCCTTTTGTTGACATCAACATAATTTTCCAGAAGGGCGACAGTATCTTGATTCTCATTTCCCATTCAATGAGAGATCTTGGACGACACAGGGGGAAACACCATTGCTCCCTGATGTCGTTGACATCCATAACATTTGACGCCAACACTTTCTCATGTTGCAGTGGGTCTTACTTTGCGACTATTGTAGTTTTTCTTATTAGTTGTCGAAGACCTCTGAACTTGGTAGGGCCACTAATTCCCACATCACCATCACTGTTTATTTCCGCGACCATTATCTATGGTTCAGAGTATGTTCCTTTGGAGAATTGTCTTCTGCCTTTCTCATTCCGCCCCTGAGGGCACTGTAGTTGTCTACACCAACATTTCCATCATCTTTTTTCAGAGTTACATCATACGAGCATGGGGCATGCCCACCTCATTTGTACACAATTGTATATTGTTACGCACCTTGTAGAAGGTCGGGTTCTACAGGTTCCTTTCTTCTCCAAACGGATCGCTCTACACGGTCCCACTCTTTCTCTCCCTTACACCACTATTCTCAGTAAATGAAACATTGATGGATTTCGGCTATACGTATGCTCCTAACCTCATCCATCAGGGGGCATCTGTTATCACTGAAATTCCATCCGCACAGGGCGACAAGAACTCTGCATCGTCAAAACAGGACTGAAGTCATTCATGGCACAAGATTAATTCCACAGCATTGCAAAAGGGTCAAAAACTATACAAAATGACCAAAAAATTGAAGGGTACTTTACAAAACCTGTGTTCGCGTGCTTATGCCCGTAACAGCAACATAAAATGCGCGCCTCAGCGCATGATGTGCGGCTGTTGGGCGAAAAACCCGCGCGCCTGCTAAATGGCGCATTTATTGAAATTGGTCGGCGTCCCAACCACTAATGGATCAGCTCCCAAGTCGATTTGAAACCAAATCCGAGCACAATCCTCATGGTGGGCTGTCAAAGACCTAATTGAGCCCTAAAGAGCCCCTTTTCACATTCCAAAGAGGTCACATAATAACCCAATGCTAGGCTATAAAAAACCATGAATAACCACCATTTTCTCAAGGATTTCTATGCATTGTTATGCTGCCAAGATTGTTAAGGACTCATTATTTAACAAGAACACATAGGAATCATTTCACAAGAGCTATCCACCCCTCTCTTGAGTGGATAAGCTTGGAGTTCTTTCACCCACATTTTCATCTTTTCATTGTAAGGAGAGCAAGCTAGTGAGGGCCTCAAGAGCCTTCCATTGGAGAAAGAAGGGACCCAAGTCCCCTTTCTTCATTGTTCCTTTGGATTTCATCAATAGATCAGCTTATACATTGGTGATATTGGTCCATTTGTACTTATTTTTCATTTTTTTTATATGCTCATAGTTTTTATTAGTTTTAGTTTAATTCTTGTTAATAGGTTTGTTGTTTTTCTTTCTAACCTTTCCTTTCACAGCTGTCATGCCTAGCAGAGCCCAATTGGGCATGTAAGCACTCTTAATTTGCTCACCTAGTGACGAATTGGGTGCAAACAACTGGTCTGGATCAGATTATACTCCTTACCCCAGGAGTTCTGGTTGGAAGAGGTCCTAGCCGGCATCGGTAACACCATAGGCATTTATGTCAAGTCCTCAGAAGCCACTAAGCAGTGGCACTATACATCATACGTGTGCATTTGTGTGTACCTGAACATAGCCAAGCCGCTTCCAGGCTCCATCACGTTGGAATACCATGATGAGGACTGGTCTCAAACCATTAACTATGAGCATATCACGTTCCAGTGCAGAAAGTGCCATGAACATGGTCACCTCTTCAGGGAGTGCCCACTCAATACTGCACAAAAAGAAGGGAACCCAGAAAGCGGCAAGGACAAGGATGGCTTTGTACAACCAGTGGGGAAAAGGCATCAAGGAGGAAGGAGACAACCGGCTCAGGTAAGCAAAGATCCCTCAACTAGTAACAAGTTTGCAATCTTGCAAGACCAAACAGAAGACCCCTTAACTCATGCAAACCCCAATTCCCCCCCTCCAGGCATTGAACTCCAATCTACCAACCAAGGGATGGAACGGCCCTCCCAGGTCAAGGAACCTGATCTCTCTCCCCCCGACACTACTCTAGACCCACAAGATTTGCACGAGACAGAGGATGGGGAGGCGGATATGGAGCTAGAAGAGCAAGACCTAGCTGGGGTAGATCTAGAGCACGCCTACAGGCAGAAAAAACTCTACACCATACCTAGAGATCAACTACGGAAGGTCCACTAGGTATTTCTCAACTCCTCTGTGAGGTCCTCAGTGCGAGCTAGCAAAGGCTTAGGAATCCAGGGCGGTCAATCAAAGAACCCAAATAAAATCTAGAAAGACGAAAAGAAACGGGGCAGAAAATCCACCAACAAATTCATACAAGAAATAGGGAACTATATGGTCAACTCAGGACAAATTAACCTGATTTCAAACAGATTCCCTCCTCTCCCCACCCCCCCATCATCATGAATATTATCACCTGGAATGTCAGAGGTCTCAACGGACGTAGCAAGCAAAAATGACTACGGGATCTGATCATAGCAGAAAAACCAGAAGTCTTATTTCTACAGGAAACAAAGTGTAGTTCAGAAGACATTGACAAATTACTACCCTACTGCTGGAAGCAGGGGGCGACAGTCTCTATATATGCCACAGGAATAGCTGGTGGACTAACTATCCTGTGGAACACCAATGCAGTACTCTTGGAAAACTTCTCCGCCACTAAATGGTCCATCACAGCTGATTACAGGCTCATAGGCTCAAATAAGGCCGGACACCTGACCAATGTCTACAGCCCGGCCAGCCCGACAGACAAGCAGTCTTTCCTTAGGAGCCTGAGCCATGTCTCGAGTCAAGCACAGTATAAAAACTAGATCGTCGGAGGTGACTTCAACATCATCCGTAGCCTGGAAGAGAAAAGAGGAGGCTCACGGCGATTGGATCGGGACTCCAGTGACTTCAACAGTCTTATAGACAATCTTCACCTAATAGACTTGGACACCAACAATGGCCTTCACACCTGGACAAATAGAAGAACTGGAATTCACCAAATCGCCTGCAAGCTAGAAAGATTCCTCGTTTCCGAATCTCTTATGATGGAAGGCACAGCAATGGAATCCACTATCCTAAATTTCTCCGGGTCTGATCACTGGCCATTACAATTATGGATGGACATATCTACCACGCCTGGTAAGAAACCCTTCAGATTTGAGAAGTTCTGGCTAGACCATCCTGATTTCCAAGAAAACATCCAGACCTAGTGGAGGGAAGCAGAGGTCCCTCGCGGCTCCAAAATGTACAGATTTCAGCAAAAGTTAAAGAACCTCAAGAAAACTCTCAAACTCTAGAACCGACATACTTTTGGAAACATCTTTGATGCTCAGAAACAGCTTTCAGAACAAATGGAAGGGATCCAACATTAGATTAGGCTGCAGGGTTTAACAAAGGAGCTCAAAGCCCAGGAAATAAGTATAAATCAACAGCTAGAAGAAAGGAAAAGACAAGAAGAGATTCTATGGAAACAGAAATCGTGGGTGCAATGGCTCAAGGAAGGGGAGTGCAACACCAAATTCTTCCATAGAACTATTATTCAAAGACGGTACTCCAACAAGATCACTCATCTCATTTCCTATGAAGGGGATATCGTCCGCTCCCATGAAGGCATGGAAGCTACCTTGATAGGCTATTTTCAAAACCTCCTCACTGAACCCCTTGTAGATAGACTAGAGGCCATCAACAAGGTCACGCGGCATGTACCCTCCCTCGTCACCCCGGAACAAAATGTTTCTCTTCTCAGACCAATAAATATTGAGGAAGTGGACCAAGCTCTTTAGGAAACTCCGAAATGTAAGGCTCCTGGCCCCGACGGCTTCACCAACGACTTCTTTCATCATTGCTGGGCGATGATCAGAACAGAAGACTGGGAAATTTTGGAGGACTCCCGAGCATCTGGACAGATCCTCCAGGCTCTCAACACTACCTTCATCACCTTAGTCCCCAAAGAAGGGCAGGCACATTGCCCCAAGCAGTTCAGGCCTATAGCTCTGTGCAACTTCATATATAAGCTCCTCACAAAAGTGATAGCCAGGAGACTCAAATCCATCTTACCGACAATCATATCCCTGGAGCAATCAGGTTACGTTGAGGGTAGACAGATCCTAGACAGTGTAATCCTAGCTCATGAAGTGATCCACTCTTTGCAGAAGACCAAAACCCCAGGTATGCTCCTCAAATTAGACCTCTCTAAAGCCTTTGACAAGATTAGCTGGGAATATATACGCGCAATGCTTCTAGCTTTTGGCTTTGATCCCAGCTGGGTAACCTAGATTGTGAATCTAACCTCCTTGGCTTTCTTCTCTCTTCTCGTCAATGGCGTTCCCTCGCGGCCATTCTCCCCCTCTAGAGGGATCAGGCAAGGTGATCCCCTCTCCCCATTCCTTTTCATCATCCTGGCCGAGGGCCTTAGTAGATCTATCCGTGCAGTAAATGAAAATAACAATTTGATAGGACTGCCCTTGCATGGTATTTCCCCTCCTATCTCACACAGTCAATTTGTTGATGACACCCTCCTGATGGGAAGCCCTATGGTCTGGGAAGCCAACTCTATCCTGGATATCCTCCAAACTTTCTCTGATGCTTCAGGACTGGACTGTAACAAGGATAAATCCCAAGTCTTTTTCTTCAACACTCCCCTTCCGATCCAGCGCCACATATCTGGCATCCTCGGTTTCAACAGAAGCTCCCTTCCATCCAAATACCTTGGCATCCCCTTGATCGATAATGCACTCTGGAACTCCTCATGGGAACACCTCTTATCTTCCTTTTCCAAGCGGCTTTCCTCATGGACCTGCAGAGCTCTAAACCTTCCCAGTCATCTCACTCTTCTCAACGCTGTCCTCCAAGCCCTTCCGATTTATTCCTTTTCAGCACTGGTCGCTCCAAAGTTCGTGATCAATACCATCAAATGCCTTCAAAGAAACTTCATTTGGAAGGGCCTCAATATAGGGAAGAAAATGGCTTTGGTCAGTTGGGACAAACTCTGTCGTCCCATGGAGCAAGGTGGCTTGGGACTACAGGATCCCTTCATCATGAACAAGGTTCTCAATGCCAAAATTTGGTGGCATTGGCTAAAAAGCCCCAAGGACCTCTGGGCCCAACTTTGGAGGAAGAAATATGTTCCAAATGTGGCAGATAAAAACCTAATCCGATGGAATGAAGATAACCCGGGCTCCTTAATTTGGACAGCAGCCATGTAGAATAGACAACTGGTGACTGAGCACACTTTCTGGGAAATTGGGAATTGGAAGATCGCCCTTTTCTGGCAAGACTCCTGGAAACAATGGTCGGTCTTGGGCAAGGAGGAATGGGCCCCTAACATATGTACTCAAGCTAATCGGGTAGGACTAACAAGGATGGCCGACTACTAGAAGGTCGACCCCCAGGAAGACACCTGGCGCTAGTGGCACATGGACAGGGAATGCCTCAACCTGGAGACACACGTGAATCTAGCTCCTTGGTAGGAAGAGATGGCGAAACAAAGAATTCCCATAATTGCAGGAGAGGATTTTTTGATGTGGGGATACAGTCCACAAGGCACCTTCAGCACACGAGAAGCATGCCAGCTCAAGGCTCCTTCAGATCCCCTCCCTAACACGAAAGTCTGGCGCAAGCTTTGGGGTCTTAAACACTGGCCCAAAATCACCCTCTTCCTCTGGCTTGTCGCCCATTCCAGTATCCTAACTTGGGACAACCTTTCGAAAAGAGGCTTTGTTGGGCCTTCTATTTGCTTGCTTTGTGGAGAGGCAGAGGAAACAATGAACCATCTTCTCAACTCTTGCCATTACACTGCCCAAATTTGGGATCAAGCGACGCTTATCATGCGCACCTCCGATCACCGAAGGGATAGCATCCTGGAAACCATTGCAAAATGGCAGGACCAAGCTTTCTGTTCACCCATCCTCAATTGTGTATGGCATCTTCTACCAGGCTTCATCCTCTGGAAAACCTAGAAATAAAGGAACATAAGACTCTTCAAAGGCCTCTCCCTCCCATGGCAACACCGCTGGCATCAGTGCTACTATAACATCTTGGAATCTCTCCCCCCTCAGCTCTGAGCTGACGCAAACCTCAATAATCACCCAGACAAACTTCCCATCCTCCGATTCTGGACTCCAACCTCCTCCCTTCAGATTCGTCTTCCTTCTTCATCGGCCCCTCCTTCCAGCAGCCCCACCTTTTGGTCCCCTCCCCCAGAGGACTTCATCAAGCTCAATTTTGATGGGGCCTCTAAGGGCCTTCCAGGACCAGCAGGTTATGGATTAGTTTTTCCCAATCATCATGGGAACATCCTTCTCATCAACGCTGGTTCCATAGGGCACTCCACAAACAATGTTGCAGATCTCTGGGGTCTTACCAAGGGACTACAATTGGCCATCAAAAACAACTTCACCAAGTTAATCGTAGAGGGAGACTCTCAAATCATCATCAACATGCTGCGAAAAATTCTAAATGGAGCCAACCCAGACAGAATATCGCCTAGATGGAGACTACTACATGGATTGCAGAGTATCACTGATTCATTGCGACCTAAACTAGCTATCATCCCTGCCCACATCAGAAGAAAGGTGAATCAAGTGGCAGATGAACTAGCCAATATGGGCATCAACTGGAGAGAGTCGGAACTCCTCTGCAATTTAGCCCTGGAACCTGATCATCCCATTCTCCAGTAGTGTATTTGCAAATCTAGGATGATGGATGCTCCCTCAGATGGGGTGTTAGTGGAGACCACCTGGCGATTGGAGGAGGACGGCTCACACCAGCAGGGCACGGAGCCATGTGATGGGCTCGTGCCACCGCCCGCCACCCTCCTGCGACTTTAATAGGTTTCATTGTTGACCGGAAAGGGCATTAATGCCTTCATTCCATCCAACGCATTTTCTCATGGCTCTGCTTATGGTTTCAATCCATTGTTTATGTTGGTGGCTTGAGGAGATTTCCCCTCCGTACCCATGGCCGACTCAGATTAGTGTTCCCTGGCCCCCGATGACTCCTTTTCACCCCTGGGCCTGCGGCCGCTGCTACAGACACCCCATGCTTGACCACAAGCCACGTCTGAGAGGAAGGCCACGGTAGGGATCTCCCTGGAGACCTCGTCGGCCTTCAGCGCCTCCTTCTGCTCCACCTCCCACTTGCTCCTCACTTCATCTCCAAGCGGAGCCGATAGCGCATGTCAACAGCCTAGAAATTATCCCTCAGTTGCTTTGCTCATCCTCGCGCATCTATCTAACACCACCGATGGCTGCACCGACCCATGCACCTTTCTCGGCTTTTCCAAGAATCTTAGAAGACAAGAACCCTCCTCCTCTGCGTAAGCAAGGTTACAATGGGCACCCCTATGCTAATACCATCCATGGCGAACAGATAAAGGACAATATGTCCATCCTCTATGTCTTAGTCTTCGAACTTCGCCAGGGGGTGGAGGATTTGCATTTTCGACTACAGCTTACCAATGAGAAGGTAGCGCTCTTCCTCCAGCTCCTCTCCTCCATGCATGAGGTTGTCCTTTCAGATCCGAAAGGAGTGACCTCCAGGCAGAAACCAAGTGCTGACACTGCTGACATCGAAGAGGCTAAGCTGTGCATGACTTCGAGGCAGGAACCCAGTGCAACTACCAAAGGCGAGGATGTCATGATGCAGTGCGCAGAAGAGACTGGGGTGAAACGGGATGGGAGTGAGACTTTGGCTGAGGAGATGACTTCGGCCAAGCAACAGATATAGGACACCGTGAATAAAAACCAGGGAATTGATACCAGTGCGGAAGTCGAGGTGCAATGGGCGAACAGAACGACGTATATCGAGGAGGAACCCTGGCCCGGGGATCTCCAAGGCACCTGGCTAGGTTACTTGTCAAGCGTCTAGGCTCCTACCACTTTAGAAGTCGTGTCATTTGTTTTCAGTTTCTGTTGATGTTTATGTAGTCTTGGACTTTACTTTTTATTAGGCACTATTGAACTCATGTTGACTAAGTTGCTGATTGGGATGGTTTCCCCTCTGTTGGGGCAGTCCAATAAGCATAGCAGGACTATCACTGTACTTGGGATTTCCTTTTTGCCTCTGGAAGGTCTCTAATATATTATACTTCTTACTTAAAAAAAAAAAAAAAATTGGACCAAAATAAAGTTCGGTTTATGCCTCAAAATGGCTTCGGAATAATTCTGACTATTTTTTGGACCCAAATTTCCAAATTTGGACCAGCCACCTAAATGGCACTCCAAGTTGATTCCTCCAATTTTTCCACCCAAAAGGTAGTGAGATATACTAAAAATAATATAATGATACAATATGGATCATACCTCCCCATTTAGGGAGGATTTTGGTCCCCAAAATCTTTACTGAATGAGGTGAGGAAAATTTTCCTCTACCTTCTCCCTAGAGTACCACTTTGCTTTTCTTGGAAGTTGTCATTTCAAACCAATTTGTTAAAGTTCATGCTACCCATGTCTTGTAGTTTTGGACTACTTCTGCAAAACTGTGTCCTTTTTCAACTCTTCCTAAGCATTTGGTGATAAATTCTCTATGGAATATAGGATCTACTCCTCCTCCTCCTAATCCAACATGGAAGGCTCATAGAGTCTGAGATTATCCGCATTCAATACTGATTAAATGCGCATGTATGGGTGTATACTGATTGTGTAGGCATTATATCCAACCTTTTCTAATGCCTAAAAAGGACTATACCATAGATCCTTGATATTCTTATCAGGACCCTGTAGTCTTTCCTTATTCATTTGTAACCATACTCTGTCTCCCACTTTAAGTATTTTCTCTATTCTTTGTTGGTCATGTCTAGCCTTGTACTTTTCCTATGACTTCTTCAGTGTCTCTTGTAATTGCAAATGGATCTACCTAATCTTCTCAACAAAATTTTCTATCTTTATAGAATCTCTTGTGAGGACCTCCTTCACTCCTCCTTACTGTACATATACAACATCTAAGGGTGAAGGTGGAAAATATTCGAAGCAAGTTTCAAAAGGGGACTTACCAATAGAAGTGTGACTGCTCTGTTATAAGAGTGTTGCATATAGATCAAATTTTCATCACAGGTCTTTGGATGCTTCTGATTATAACCCCTCAAAATCTACACCAATGTCTTGTTGACTACTTCTATCTTCCCATATATCCGTGGATGGAATGTTTTATAACTCTTCAACTTAGTGTCCATCTTCTACCACAACGTAGTCCAAAATGCATTGAGAAATATGGTATTCTTGTATGATATTATGCTCCTTGGTATCCCAAAGTGCACCAGACCTGTTCAAATAAATTATCTGTTGCTTCTTGTCCAATGATGGTATTTTTACAAGTCACAAGAATGAACATTTTATTGAACCTGTCTACTACAACAAATATATTTCCATGCCCCTTCCTGGTTATTGGTAAACCTTCCATAAAATCCATGGAAATGATTTCCCAAGGTCGAGTGGGTACAAGTAAGGGATGGTATAGACCTTGCTCCATGTTTTTGGGCTTGTTGGTACAACAAAATATACATCCTCTAATATATCGTGCTACATCTTATTGCATTATGGGCCAATACACATATCTCTATAAGTTGACAACTATCTTGCCAACACAAAAATTTCCTACAACCTTGGAGATGTGAGCCTATCTGATAAGTTGTAATCATTCACCTTTAGGAACATAGAGCTTGTCGAGCTTGTAGAGTAAACCATTTTGGAAATGATAATCAACATTTCCATCACCTTATTCTATATGAATTTGGCCATGTAGTTGTTAAAACACCTCCTTGAAGTCCTCATCTTCTTTGTATGCCTCTTTGTATGCACCATGGGTAAAATGATCCATGTGCATTAAATTTCCCAAAGATATAATATTATATGTGAGTGGTCATGAAATCATGGAAGCCAAATTATTTGTGTTACCCTTCTTATACTTTATGACCAAATGAAATTGTTGAAAAAACCCCATCCACTTGTAATGTCTAGTTTTTTGTAGCTTACTATGGGCCTGCAAATACTATAGTGCTTGGTGATCTATGTGGATGATGGTCTCATTTACCATCAGTTAGTGTTTCCACTTTTTGACAGTTTGTACCAAGCCATAGATCTCTTTTACGTAGGTAGGGTAGTTGATAAATTCCGCATGAAATACTTCAAAATGATAGTAGATGGACCTTCCTCCCTGCATCAGTACTGCTTCCATGACATACCCACTTAAATCTGTCTCCACTTCAAAAAATATCTAAACGTTTGGTAGTGAGAGAATTGGTGCTTGACTAATCTTTCTTTTCATCTCATTAAATGCATTTTGTTGATTCTTCCCCCACTTGAATCTCTTACCACTAGATGTTATGGTGTGGAGTGGTGCATCTACCACTGAAAATGAAGCAATGAACTTTCGCAAGTATTGTGTTTCCCCAAATAAAATCCTAACTTCAGTGAAATTTGTAGGAATTGGCCATTTCATTATGGCCTCCATCTTTGTTGGATCTATCTTTAACTTCCCTCCACTGATCACATACCCAAATACACCAAACATTGCTGAGAAAACTCGCATTTCTTGAGATTTTTCAGCATTTGGTGCTTTTTCAGAGTCTCTAACACTATCATAAGATGTTACATATGCTCCTCCTAGGTAGCACTATAAACCATTATATCATCCAAATAGAAAATAACAAATGAATATAGATAAGGGCGTAAAATAGCATTCATTAGTCTCGTAAATGTAGTCAGTGCATTGCATAAACTGAATGGCATAACCAACCACTCATAAAAACCTTTCCTTGTCTTGAAGGAAATATTCAAGGTATCTTCTTCTTTGACTTGTACCTGGTGATATCTTGATTTCAAGTCTAGCTTAGTGAAGTACTTGGCATGCTGCAATTGGTCCAATTGATCATCGATCCTTGGTAGGGGGTACTGATTTTTCAATATAATATTGTTCAATGCCCTATAATTGATACACATTCTCGAAGTCTCATCCTTCTTGAGAACAATTATGAAGGTTGACCCAAAAGGTGAGGTACTTGGTCGAATTACACCTTGCTCCAACAACTGTTGCAATTTCTTCTTCACTTCATTCACTTCCAGAACGGAATGTCTATACAGCTCAATATTCAACAATGGGTATTCTGGAAACAACTATATTCCGTGATCCACTTCCCTATTGGGCGGTATCCCTTTAGGCTTCTAGAATAGTCCTTTGTATTTTTGTAGCAACTCCTCCAAGTATTGTTTATTCTCTTTAGTGCACCCCTCCAGGGATTCCTTCACTCTCATTGAATAATCATTATACTGATTTTCTCTTAAGATTTAAGTAAAACATATTTCTTACTAGAACTAATCAACTTCTTGGCTTGATTGGCACTTACCAGTGAGGTCTTTGAATTGCCTTTATACACATTGATGGTGTAGGAATTTCCATCCTTGATCAGTCGGTATTGGTTGGCTCTCCACATTAATATTGCATCCCTCATATATATGTAATCACTTCCAAACACTACTCCACATACATCAACAGGTACTACATCCAATTCCACTTCATCAATAAAATCAACACTTACAGAAAATTTAATTTTACATTGTTTCGTTATCTTTATATATACATCCTTGTTTACCCAACCCAATGTCTAGGGCTAAGATGATTGTGAACCTCCAATCCAAGATTTTTTACCAGATCCAATGCTATGAGATTAGATTGTGAACCAAATTCAAACATAACATCTATCTTGGTCTTATTGACCTGAATCTTGATGTGGAAGAGCTTGGTAATCTCCTTCTCTTCTTCGTGATGAAGGACACTTAGATTCACCTCCTTCTACACATATGTGCATACAATATTGTCATCAACATATGAGCTACTTTCAACATGATTGCTTGAATCTTTTGCTAGAAGGTTCTTTTTCTTTTCATCCTTCTTGTAATTCTTTGAGTTCATCTCTAGAGTAGTTACTAACAATTTTCCTCAGTGTGATCATCAATATTGCAATGATTGCAATGGTTGGTAGGATATTTGCTCTTTTTTGCAATGGGTAATGTCTTCTTAAATTTCTCCCCTTTCCACTTCTTCTTCCCCTCCTTAGAAGCTTCCTGGTGCTCTTTCTCATTCAAACCACTTGGTTGCCCCTTTTTTTGGCCTATGTTTTCTAGGTATTGTAACTGTACACAAGCCTCATCCACTATCCTTGGATTAAAGAGCATCATTTTCTTGCATAGATGACTTTGTAAACCCCCTATATACTTGAGGAGTACATCTAGTTTCTTGGGAGAGATACCCAACAGTATGGCCATATTTCTAAACTCAGTACTCTTGTACTCTCTTCCCATGCCTCTGTTTGAAGTATTTCCACTAAATCCATTGGTCCTCTACATACTCGATAGGGTAGAATTGGGAATTGATGATGGTTTTGAATTAATCCCATATAGTTATTGGCATATCACCCTCCAGCCTAATTGTTTCCATGTGGCTTTCCCACCAAGTTAAAGTATGGTCCTCGAACTTCAATCTAGCAAATGAAATCTTCTACTCTTCATCTATATGGTGAATGATAAAAAAAAATCTAGTTGTTGCAACCAATGATTCATTTTTAATGCATCAATATCAACTTGAAACCCAGAAATAGACAGGGAAGCGCGAAGAAGGGGTAGGCCAGCAGGAAATCTAGAAATAGAGCGCCAGATGAGAGATCTTCGAGCAAGGCTTGAGGAGATGGAGACAGCGCAGAGACGCAGAGTCGGCGCCAGAGAGTTCAGTGATTCTGAGGTGGAAGAGGAAGCTGGACATGATGAAGAAGAGGTCATAGAAGAAGATGCTTCAACCGAGCGGTTGATCAGAGCCATTTCTAGAATGAGCTCAAAGACCAAGATGGATATTCCAGTCTATGAGGGGAATCTAGATGTAGAAGAGTTGTTGGATTGGATCCGAGCTCTTGACACCTACTTCGATTATGAAGATATCAAAAAGGATAAGAAGGTAAGGCATGATGTCACTAAGTTGAAGGGACATGCAGCCTTATGGTGGGACGAGCTACAGGCGGATAGGCGTTCCAAGGGCAAACAGAAAATCAAGAGCTGGGACAGGATGATCGCTAAGATGAAAGAGAAATTCATCCCAAGAGATTACCAGATCACTCTGTTCAGGTGAATGTAGAACCTGAGACAGAAGTTGATGACGGTGAAGGAATACACCGAAGAATTTTACAGGCTCAATATCAGAGCAGGTCATCGGGAGAGCGATGATGAAAAGGTGGCGAGATATCTGAATGGGTTGAGATATGACATTCAGGATGAGCTAAGCATGCTAACCATCAGGACGGTGGAAGATGCTTACCAATTAGCTCTGAAATCCAAGGAGAAGCTGAGACGCAAGAAAGGACAGTGAGGGCGAGGCAGAAGTCAGCCCAGAGGCAAGGTAGTTGCCCAAGAACGAACACAGAAGCCCAAAGAGGAATGGAAGAAACCTCAGGATAAAATTGAAAAAGGCAGAACCTCACAGAGGCAGCCATATGTTGAGCCACGGAGACAACAGAATGATCAGCGAGGAGATTATGCTGACGCAAACACTTTTCCTCATACCAGAGGAAGAGGAAGAGGGCGAGGAGGAGTGATCACATGTTTCACATGTGGGAAGGACGGACAAAAAGTCGTTGATTGTCTAGACAGGAAAATGGACAGAGGAGAAACTCACATCACTGAGGTGCAGAGGCGTGATGTTGAGAATGAGGACACTGGAAGTGGGAAGTCACTGACGGTGCATAAAGTTCTTTTGACACTTGAGAAAGAGGTGGAGGACACAGCTTAAAGATGCAGACTGTTCAGGACCACATGCAAGACCAAGGGCTGGAAATGCAAGGTCATTGTGGATAGCGGAAGCACCGACAATATCGTTTCAACCGAGATGGTGGAGAAGCTGGAGCTGGAGACGACCAATCACCCGAGTCCATACAAAGTATCATGGTTGTAGAAAGGACACCAAGTAAGTGTTACCAAACAATGCTTGGTTGAATTCAAAATGGGTGAATATAGGGATAAATTCCTATGTGATGTCATTCCCATGGATGTTTGTCATGTATTATTGGGTAGACCATGGCAATATGATAGAAATGTGGTTCATGATGGGAGGATGAACACTTACACCTTAGAGAAGGATGGGATGACACATAAATTGCTTCTGATAAAGGATAAAGAAGTGAAACTGGAAGTGAGCAATACAATACTTCTCATGAGTGGGAAGGAGCTTCCCACAGAGATGGAGAAGAATGAAGATCCACAATTCTTCATGGTCAGGAAACCGAGAATTGTCCTGACTAGCACAAGAGTGGACGACTTGCCAGATGAGATTCAGGAACTGCTGGGAGAGTTCGTTGACATCATCGTGGACGAACTACCTCATTCGTTGCCACCGATGAGGAGTGTGAGTCACCATATTGACCTCATACCAGGAGCCAGCTTGCCAAACAAGGTTGCGTACAGGTTGACGCCTCAGGAGAATGAGGAAGTCAAAAGGCAGGTATAGGATTTGTTGGATAAAGGATTGGTCAGAGAGAGTCTGAGTCCATGTGTTGTTCCAACAGTACTGAGTCCGAAGAAGGATGGAGGCTGGAGAATGTGTACAGACTCCAGAGTGATCAATAAAATCACCATCAGGTACAGATTTCCACTGTCGAGAATGGATGATCTAATGGATTGCCTGAGTGGGGCAAATTATTTTTCAAAGATAGATTTGAAGAGCGGATATCATCAGATTCGCATGAGAGAGGGAGATGAATGGAAGACAACATTCAATACAAGCGAAGGTTTGTACGAATGGCTGGTCATGTCGTTTGGCTTGAAAAATGTGCCGAGCACATTCATGAGACTGATGAATGAAGTCCTGCGGAAATTCATCGGGAAGTTTGTAGTCGTGTATCTGGACGACATACTGATCTTCAGCAAGACCAAGGCTGAACATTTGAAGCATTTGGCCATTGTATTGAGGAGACTACAGCAGGAGAAGCTGTTGGTGAACATGAATAAGTGTTCCTTCATGAAGACAGAGTTCATTTACTTGGGTTTTTTCATATCAGCGAATGAGTTGAAGATGGATCCTGAAAAGGTGGAAGTGATCAAGAATTGGCCATCACCAAGAAATGTTTTCGAGGTGAGGAGTTTCCATGGATTGGCTAGTTTCTACAGAAAATTCATCAGGAATTTCAGTGGGATTAGTGCAGCAATGATGGACATAGTGAAAAAACGACATAAAGTTTTTCATTGGACAACAAAGGCTGAGAGGAGCTTCAATCTATTGAAGCGGAAGATCACAGAGCAACCAATTCTGGTGTTTCCTGATTTCCAGAAGACATTCCAAGTGAAATGTGATGCAAGCGGGTATGCCGTAGGAGGGGTCTTGAGTCAGGATGACAGGCCAGTGGCATATTTCAGTGAGAAGCTAGATGACGCAAAATTGAAATACTCCACGTATGATAAGGAATTTTATGCCATCATATAGGCGTTGAAGAAGTGGAGACATTACTTGATACCCAAGGAATTTGTGTTGTACAGTGATAATCATGCATTGCAGTTTGTAAGTCAACAAGAGAAGTTGAACCAAAAGCATGAAAAATGGGTAGAGTATATGCAGAATTTCATGTTTGTGATCAAACACATTTCAGGAACTGCTAACAAAGTGGTTGATGCTTTGAGCAGGAAATGTTTACTGTTGCAGGAGTTCAGAGTCAAGACGTTGGGTTTTGAGAATCTGAAGGACATGTATGCAGGTTATGTAGACTTCGGAGAAGCATATGAGGCTGTCGAGAATCCAGTTCTCAGGGATCGGAGCCAGTGGATAGACTACATGATCCAGGATGGGTTTCTGTTCAGAGGCAATCAACTGTGCATTCCAATTTTCTCCATGAGGGAGAATCTGCTAAAGGAAAAGAACAGTGGAGGATTAGCAGGTCATTTTGGGCATGAAAAAACATTCGCGAAGCTGAGCGAATCGTATTTTTGGCTGGGCATGCGAGCAGATGTTAGAAGGTTTGTTGACAGGTGTCGAATTTGTCAACATTCGAAGGCCCGAAAGAAGAATACAGGTTTTTACCAGCCATTTCCCATACCAAAGAGGCCATGGGAGGCAATTAGCATGGATTTTGTTTTGGGTTTGCCGAGAACACAGAGAGGAGTTGATTCCATCTTTGTGGTGGTGGACAGGTTTTCGAATATGGAACATTTTATTCCGTGTCAGAAGACCAGCGATGCAACCCACATCGCAAATTTGTTTTTCAGAGAAATTGTCAGACTGCATGGATTGCCGAGAAGCATAGTCTCGAACAGGGATACAAAATTCATAGGTCATTTTTAGAGGACGCTATGGAAGAAGCTGGGAACTGACTTGGCATTTAGTTCTTCTTATCATCCGTAGACAGGCGGATAGACCGAGGTGGTCAACAGAAGTCTGGGGGATCTATTGAGAAGCTTGGTGACAGAGCACCACAACATTTGGGACCAGATATTACCACAGGTAGAGTTTGCGTACAATGATTCTGTGAATCGGAGTATAGGTTGAAGCCCATTCCAAATTTTGTATGGAACACAGCCGAGGGGAGTTTCTGAACTCAGGGAGTCAGAACAGGCAGGAACCAGTAGTGCGAGCACAGAAGAGTTCGCTGAGGCGATGCAGGAACTTCACAGTCAAGTGAAGCAACGACTGATGAAATCGAATCAAGAGTACAAGCGCAGAGTCGATCAGAGGAAGAGACAACTTCATTTTGAAGTTGGGGATATGGTTCTGGCACACTTGAGGAAGGAAAGGTTCGCAAGGGGAACATACAACAAGCTCAAGATGAAGAAAATTGGGCCATGCAAAGTCCTGAAGAAATTCGGGGACAACGCATATGAGCTTGAGTTGCCAGAGGGCATCAGGATATCTCCGATATTCAATGTTTCGGATTTATACCCATAAAGGGCTGGAGAAGTAGAAACGGGAACTAAGGAACCAGTGATCCAGTGGCAGAAGCAGTTACCAGTTGCAAAGAGGCCACAGATGGAATACATGCTAGACAAACGAGTAGGAAAGAAAACCAGGCGAAAGAAGTACTTCGAGTACCTGGTGAAATGGAAAAATCACCCAGTGGAGGATGCTAGCTGGGAGATAGAAGTAGTCATATAGAAGCATGGACAGACCGTGCAGGAGCTCATGGACAGGAGCCCATGAAAATTTTCAAGCCGAGGAGTATGATGCAGGAGCATCGCTCACTCATCAAGCGAGCCAGCACATCGAGCAGAAAAGATAGCTGGACCGCACCTATACCAATTTTGAAATGCTTTGGAAGTTGTTACGCCGCTCTTTAATGAAGTCATATTTAAAGAAGTGCACTTGTACTGTAATGGGGACCTTGAGCCTTTAAGCTCTCGTCCTTAGTATATAGGAAGGCATTTAATAGATTTAATGTTGTTAGATAGGAATTAAATGTAGACTTGATAGTTGTAAAATTCGAGAGGGAAAACAGAATATAGGCACCCTCCTTTGTATATTGTAACATTATCATTGAGAATCAAGCATTCAGGAGAGGGGAACAAGAAGAGAACTTGTGGAGAACACCATGTACAGATTGAATTAATAAGAGGAAGACTTGGATTCAATTTCATGGTTTGTGTTGTTTCTCTGTGTTGATATTGTGCTCATGAATGTTTGTTTCTTTGAATGTATTTGCTTTGAATATGTTTTGCATGTGATTTCAGAGATTAAACCTGAGGTCTAAGAGAGAAGAGAATGAGTTTCAATTGTTTCTCTGTCTGAGCCAGGAGATTCCTGCATAGAGTGCAGTCGAATTCATCCGCATAGGGTGCGTTGATGAGGCTCAGTAGTTAACTCTTATTCTCATTCACCCAGAATTTTATTTGGGTTCGCAGAGCCGTGCAAGGTGTGCGCAGGCTAGAATTAGTCTCAGTTGTAAATCTGGGCAGAGAGAGCTAGGGACTGTTGTTGCAGGAAGTGCACCGGTTCTGGAAGACTCAACATTTCGAGAGTTGTTGAAGATCGAGCGTGGAAAGCGTGCGTGAAGTCTCTGAGGCAGCAGAGTGGATAAGCTCGGGAGGAATAGTTTCTTCGTGATTCCTGGGAGAAGGACACAGGAGAAGGTTTGAACAGAACGGAGCTTTGGAGCCGAAGGATTCCCCAAGGAGAAGAATCAATGGTCATAGTGGACAGAGGAGAATCTTGAAATCCCATTGATCGTTCGATCTGGGAGAAGCTGCAAGGGAATTAACCCTCAGGTACAGGAAGGAATTAAGGCTTATCGGGACTCGGCATAACGGGTTTCCCGAGGGGCAATATTTTCATAACTGTTGAAATCGCGATCGGTGATTTCCCGATCACATCGGAGCCGTTGATCGATAGGGGGCAGGTGGCACGAGATCCCGGAAGTCGGGATTCGGCACTTCGTCATTTTTCAGGGTCGAAAGGACCACAGAGAAATAGCGAAACTCCGAGTTGCGACGGGTCCCACAGTGGTAACGTTGAGCACTAACACGTGGCATCGCATATTGGGGTTCGGGACTTTGAAGGTCCTGTGAAATGGTGCCGCAAAAACCGCGAATTCCCGATCGACGATTTCTCGATCGCTACAAGTGTGTGGGGTCCAAGCGACAATAGCAAGGACAGGTGTCATTGCTGATCAGCACATCGGGATTCAGAGTTTGGAAATCCAATCTATTGACATCGCGAGTAGAGATATCCCGATAGGGAAATCTCCGACGATAGAAGGGGAGAAAGTCAGCGATTGACCATATCGGGGTTCGGGGATTCGTGAGGCATAAGGCATGAGAGCATAGAATTCGCGATATCGCGAATTCCGATTTCCCGATAGGCCCAAGGGAGATCGTAAGGAGAGCATCCTGTGGGTGCGGAACAGTCCCGATACGGGATTGAAGAGAAATACAGCTCTTCGGCCAGTGAAGAAGAAGGTCCTGGTGAGAGCGGTCGGACCGTGAGGGTCGCGATTCGCACCAGGATAGGTTTTTGACTTCCTCAACCTTTAATTGTGATAAGGTTTTGGAACTTCTATAATGTTCTTAGAAAATAAACTATGTGGATAGACCCACATATCTCAGTAATGGAGGTTGATGTGGCATCCACTCACACCATGGTGATCAATATGGTAGGTGAACTTGTAGGAGGAATAAATTTATCATAAGAACTTTGATTGATGAATGGTCTACATCCTCGAAAAGGTATCGACGTGTAGAATTTAGAATATTCCTTCGTATTAAGGTTTGGACCAAAAAAAGGGAGTTTTATTCCTCAAAATGGCTTCAAAATATTTCTGAAATTTTTTTGAACCCAAATTTCCAAATTTGGACCAACCGCCGAAATGGCCATGCAAGTTGATTCCTCCAAATTTTCCACCAAAAAAGTAGTGATGTAGATGAAAAATAATATAATACTCCAACATGGATCACAAATAAATTCCAATAGATCAATGGTAGTCTCATAGACCCATCCCGGACATGGGTTTGAGAGGAAAATAACTCAAAAACCCACAAATGTTGGATCATGTTGTCATTGATGCCAATGGTTTGATTGATTGATGTCAAGTGATTGATTGATGTCAAAGGATTTATTGATTGATGATTTATGTAATATAATATGTATTGTCCTTGATGAGAATGCATAGATGAAGATGGATC
>ML781413.1:535914-546195 GCA_009831015.1 Picea engelmannii
GTATGTGTATGATTGTTCATTTGTTCATTGCTTATTTACTCTGCAGTTATTGGATAATAATGATTCATTGATATAACACTTGGATTATATGGTTAAATTGCTCTATTACTGATTCACCCCCCCTCTCAGTAATCCAACAACAAAAACCACTTACAAGAGGCGATTACACCCTACCAATATGCAAGGTATGAGCAATAGGGATGCAGTCATGACCTACTATTGTAGAAAGGTGTAGTTGGTTTATTTGGTTTTCAAAGACTAGGCAGAAATGTTCAATAAAATTGGGCAAAAATCCCAGATCTCATATATCTAAGAGATCTGGGCACTTAGCGAGTGATGAGGAAGGTAATAAATATACAGAAAACTTTCAGATATGAAAAGAGAAAAGGAAATTTAAAATATAAAGAAGAATAACATATTCTTCCCCAATGGAATCTCTAGTTCTAATATGGAGAAAACACCTCTATGGATAGATCAACACTCCCTCAGATCTGCATGTAATCTGAGACAAACTATAGGATAGATAAAAACAAATTATTTTACTATATCAACTGTACTTGATCATAAATTATTGTATGAAAAGGAGATAGAATGGTTCAAACCTGATTCCTCGATGGTTTTCCTTGTGTGTTCCAAGTCGATGCAGCTCTAGAGATCCATCTTGAGCTCCTTCAACCTTCTTCCTCCACACAATAATACAAAAAATACCAATCTTCGACCTCTTCAAGAAATAGAAATGTTGAATCTAAGCTATATCTATCCTGATCTACTCAAGGGAAGATCATGTCTACCATTTACTATCATGAATAACTGAATACACCAACAATTGAAGGGGGAAACCTTGAAAATCTATATTAATAAGTGGAGAACATGATACATCAATCAATTCTTTACATTTAGTCTTGATTTAGGCATGTCATAATTCCTTTCTCCAACAACTCCTTGGCCCTCACACAATCAAGGAAAACTTATATTTGAAGGTTGAAGGCTTTTTGAAGCTCCTCTGAAACTCTGCAGCATAATTTTTCTTCTCAATTATTCCTCCTCTTCTCCGATGGAATGCCTTCCTTTTATAGATTGATGGAGGGGGATAGGAGATATTTATAGATCTATTGGACTTAGTGAAATCTGACTCTATTATGAGTTCCCAATATCCTCATGCGAGATCGACAACTCACCCAAAATTGATCTACTCGTAACTCATCAAATCTAGAAGGAGATAGGGTTGGTCGTGGGATTCCAATAACGCAACTAGTGATTGTTCATGTCTTTCCAGTGGTGTAACATGAGACTAGTCACACATTGATAGGCATGCAAGGTGTGACCTCCATCAAAATACGATAAATCCAAGGCAACATGGTGTGTCTCAACATTACAATAGTAGTAGATCCATGTGTCTCTATGGTCGCAATAGAGCTATATAAATGATCATATTTAGATCACAATTCCCCAAGTTTTAATTTGTAACTAAAATAGAAACCTCCCCAAGAATATCGTAACATTCTCATTTATATTCATGAGTGCAACGATACCCTCTAGTGTTATATAAACAGAGTAGCCTCCCAAGATTTATAGAACCCCGAGTTGTTAATTAAGTGATCTAGTGGATTGAGTTTACCCCTTGTTTTTGGGAAGACAATTAAAAACACTATTAGCTACTATGGTTTGATATGATTTGAGAGGACCTCCAATGTTTTATCCAATTCAAAATTAATAAAAGTGTTCTTGCAACTAGGGTTTATATGAATTATAACCTTCTCTTGTTGAATACATCTGTGAAACTACTATAAAAAAAAATTAAATGTAAATAAATCCTTAGTTCTCTCTGTATTCTTCTTTGTGACATGATGCCTCTTTTCTAAAAATATTTTTTCATATTCGACATTGGAAATCCTAGCATCTCTTCAATGTTTGGTGATTCCACCATATAGAAACATTAACCCATAGATTAAAGTATTAATTTTGTTTCCAAGTGAGTGGAGATATTGAAATACAATTTTTGTATTCTTCAACACTTTCACCATCAAATTTTGTTGTAAAATATATCTTCCTTATGAAAGCCCCAAAATTGAACTATGATTTTGAAGAAATAACATACTTTTCAAAGGAGATCATTTTTGCAGATGGGGTTTTGATGTTGTCATTTTAAAATGGTCCTAAGTTCCTCAATATTGAGCATAGTCACTAATATGACCTCATTTTGAAAATGGAAGTTTAACTCAGTGTCTTATGGAACTAATGCAATTGCAAATACTTTTCAAAGGAGATCATTTTTGTAGATTGGGTTTTGATGTTGTCATTTTAAAATGGCCCTAAGTTCCTCAATATTGAGCATAGTCACTAATATGACCTCGTTTTGAAAATGGAATTTGAACTTGGTGTCTTATGGAATTAATGCAATTGCAAATATAGCTCATAATCTAAGTTAAAATCACATTGTGAGAAGTTTCCATGAGGGTCTTGAGGTTGCAACTTGAACTGGTTTTAAATTTCATGATACTTCTCATAATTTTTATTATAACCCTTATTCATAATGTCAATACCACTCTACTTTTGAAGGCATTGGTCCAGCTATAATCTAATTCTTGGATAGAGATAAAATTATAGCTAAGATTAGAAATAAAATTTGTTATAGCTCCCCCAATATCTTGATGAATCAATATTATAATCCCATGAAGGATTCCCTTCAAATTTTATGTCCAACCAAGTTAATCATATTTCAAATGCACTTTTTCATTCATCCATAGTGGTAGATATTGTTCAATATAATTTTCACTTCCTTTGTCTAGAATTTTTGCGTCCAACTACTCCAACAATTTTCCAGCATTATCTTTAGCTCTATATTCAAAATACAGAATCATTAGATGATGTACATTTTCAATTTCTACAAATTCTTCATGTTTATCTTCACATGATTTTATCCTCCTTGATGATCACATTCTCAATATGGGCATGTCAATGATAAGATATAATCGATATTTTGTATCCCTTAACTCCTTATGAATATCCATTAAACATGCACTTCAATGATATTTTGTTAAGATTTTTCCTATTCATCGTAGGTACATGCATATAAGACTCACACCCAAAAACCTTGATATGTGAAACAAAGGGATTCTCTCAAATCCAAGCAGTGTCTTATTACCCAAAACTAAACTAGTTGATCTATTGGTCAAATGGTCAAATAGTTTGTTGTAGCAATTGGTTTAGCCCAAACTCTCATGCTCAATCCAAGTCCCACTTTCATGTTATGTGCTTTATGCATAAAAATTTGATTCAACATCTCAACGACATTGTACAATTGGTTTAGCCCAAACTCTCAAGGTCAATCCAAGTCCCACTTTCATGTTATGTACTTTCTGCGTCAAAATTTGATTCAACATCTCAACGACATTGTTTTGTTCAAGAGTATGTGTATTGGTCTTCTTCCTTACAATACCCCAAGATTTGAAAATTAACTTAAACTCCTTTGAATAATATTCACCACCATTTTCAATTCTCATGGTCTTCACTTCCTTACAAATTTGATTTTTGACCAAGGAAACAATGATCTTAAAAAAATCAAGTGCGTTAGTTTTTTTCCTTGTGAAGTAAACCCATGTTTTTTTTCTTAGAAAATTCAATAATTTGAAAGTGATAAAATAGTGAGATCAACCAATGGAAATTTCATCCATAGCCTGCAAATATCATAATGCACCAACTCAAGCATCTCTTGAGATTTGTTGTTACACAAGGAAAATTGAACCCTTTTTTACTTTTCAAGCACACATGCATCAGAAAAATTGAAAGAGTCCTTTGGACCACCAACTCCAAGGATAATCTTCATAGTGAAAAATATCATAGGTTATTTTCACTAAGATTTCACATTTGGTGATTCAATACCACATGCTTGATGTATTCAATGGTGTCATGGATTTGTCCCTTTTATTGATGTTTCATTGCCACTACCCATGATTTGAGTAGTCACATCCAACTTGTGCAAATTTCCTAGTTGAACACCCTTGGAAAAACCATAACCCCTTAGAAAAACTCAGAACCTTCTTTAAAGAACATTGCATCAACATTGGATCAACCATTTGGCTAATTGAAAGTAGGTTCCATTCCAATATTGGCACATGCTGCACATTGGGTATCTACTTCACAAATCTAACTTTGTATTGGACTTTACGATTTCCATGTATGACAATTACTGACAAAAATTATCTCGAAGAACGATCTTTCCTCCATGTGATTCCTCATAATCCATGAACCACTCCTTGTGATGAGTTATATGGGAGGAAGTTCTTGAATCATCCATGACTTTGCATTGACATTAGTTAATAAGCATGTCAAAAACAAATACATGCCACACTTATAACTAGAAATCCCAACAAGTTGCAACCAGATCTATCTTGTTAACTTCTTTCTTTTTCAAAGGACCAACCTTGCAATCATCCTTCTTATGCCCTCTTTGATGGTGCATCCAACAAATAAACTCTTGCATCTTCCCACCTTTGTTTCCATATCTTCCTCTATATCTCGATTTCCTCCCACTAGGTATCTCACCATTTCAGTCCTTAGAGTGAGCCATAGTCACTAAAGCTTCTAAATCAATGTTTATTTTAGAAGTTCCCACAATCTCATCCAACTTGAGATTCTCTACCATTGTAGTTCCACTAATGGAAGCTATTACATTCTCTCAAGAATATGGAAGATTGCAGATCAAGGTATGCATTTCTTATTATCCTTTACTTCATCATTGATGTCCTTTAGTTGATTAAGCAAAGAATTGAAGGCATTAAGGTTCAGACCTATAATCCTATCACCATCCTTCATCTTTAGAGCATATTTTTTTGGTCAAGAAATATTAAATTCACAAGGGATTTATCCTCTAATAAGCCAAGCTTATCAAAAAGTTTCATTGTTCTAAATTCTCCTCACACATTCACTAACACAAAATTGGATACATCAAGGCTAGTCGAGGCAATGGCCTTATCATTCATCTTGTCTCAATCTTCCTACTTCACAATGTTTGGTTTTGTGTCCTTCAATAGGACTTCCTTTATCTCTCTTTCAATAAGTAGATATTCCATTGTTAACTTCTCCAAACCAATGTTGTGGCCATTGAATTTTTCAATCTCCAAAGTATAAATGGCATTTCTTCTACTACAAATATCTTCCCAACCTCCTCTCACTTTAGTTTGCTACTTAAAAAACTATAAGGTGCATCGACACAATATTCTTTGGTTTGAGCTCATTAACTTGGACAATGAGGTACATCTAAGTCTCCAATCAAGACCTCAAAACAAGGTCTTAGAAACCCAAGATTCCACAAACTTAGTTTCATTAACTTGGCAACAAAAGGATTGACTTGAAGTCAACAACTACTAGGCTACCAATTGTTAAACTTTGAGAGAAACCTACACTCAATGGAGAACAATCTACAATATAAAGACATTTATCATAAAAATAAAATTCAAAATAATAAAATAACTATAACAATAAATAATTTTTAAATAGATTATTATTATTATTATTATTATTATTATTATTATTATTATTATTATTATTACAGCTTAAGTAGGTCTAATGGCTAAGAATGTGTGCTTCCAAGTTTTTGACACTCAAATCTTTTTGATGAAATTAGTATATAATATTTTGTATGAACAAAACATGAAAAATAATTTAAAAAAGGGTCTCATACACCAATTTGATATCTGACTTGGCTGACCTTAAAAATAGATTATTATTATTATGTTTACTTAGAATTTTTTAGACTCGATCTTTGATAAAGTTAGTATATGATATTTTGTATAAACAAAACATGAAAAATGGTTTTAAGTCATTTTGTTTATTGGCCTCATTAATATAATTCTGCTATTTAAAATTCACTGTATCCTTTTTTGTATCCTGGGATAAAATCGTGTTTTGCTTAAATGGTTGGATTTATCGAGGAAGTTGATCGAATACGAATGAGTTGGTGATGGTTAACACTATCGTGTACGTATCGAATTGTCGCCCAGTGATTATCATCCTTGTGAAGGGACTGGTCAAATGCCATAGAGCTGACGATTACGACTCATTGTCAGAACCAGGAATTGAGATTCTTTCTCTTTAGAATGCAAACGATGGTGTGGGAATCGGTTGGATTGGAATTGGCATTGGAATATTGGATTAGGAACCCATGTGACTGGTTTACTTTTTCTCATGAATGGTGCCAAAAGGAAATGACGTCTGGTATGGATGGCGTTGTTTAGATTTTTTTTTATAGGAATGATTAGGTTATTAAGCTGAAATGCTTATATCTATTGGAAATGGGTATATTTAATTATTTTTTAATTATAAATTTCAATTTTATGGTGATCAATGGAAGATGTTGATATATTTTTTATCCTTTCCAAATCAATGAATGAAATTTCATGTTCATAACTTTCTTACATTTTTTATAAGACGTCTATTAATTTGTTTACTTTTTAACATTTACTTAATATGATTAAGAAATTAATAACCAACCCAATGAATTTGTGGTTCCTATTAATATGTTAATATGCAAGACAACCCCAAAACTCCTATCCATATCCAAGATCATCCCTTGTCATATATCTGTGTCAAATCTAATAAGAGAAATACTAGGTGAATTGCTTCAGAGTCAATCACATATGTTTCCACAAAATTAGTGCTCTCCTATCCAAGGAGGAGCCTTGAAACAATCAGCCTCATATCTCTATCTGTGAGTATATGATCTTAACATAGCCCATTTTAGCGGGCTCTTGTTTGACCATCCCAATACTGATACATTATTGGCAGCATTATACTAGCACAACCACAATGAAAGGCTATAGTAGATTTTATTTACAAACCTTAATTAGAGTTTATGTTAAAATTAAGTTTAGTAAATTAAATATGTTTTTAGACTTTCATCAACCATATAATTGTGACTATGATAATATAAATTTAGATTAAAACTCATTTTTTTTGTTGTTTAAATTGTATTTCTTAATACATAAATAAATTTAACGTGCAAAAAATTCATAAAACACTTGAATTATACAAACTTATTCAACAATCCCTTCCCAAATTTCAAACCTATCCAATAAAAACCTATACAACAATCCTATCCAATAAAATTTCAAACCTATCCAATAAAAACCTATACAACAATCCCTTCCCAAATTTCAAACCTATCCAATAAAAACCAAATCTTAAAACGTTCAAGCTACTGCCTATGGATTTACCAAGAATGATATGTGGAAAAATGAAACCAAGAATCAATTCCTCAATGTATAGCCCATATGCCCATGAAATAATGGTATGTGGAGTTACTCATTCTATGGCCATACCAGACCTCACAATGATATCAGAGTAGGTTCAAACTCCATGATTCTCTCTGTCGCGTTTGCATTCCCTTGTGTGCAGAAACATCCATCCCTTTGCAGGAGTATCTCTTTGGTTATTCCCTATGCCCCTCATCTGTCATTCACACCCTTCATCTCTGCACAAATGTTAGGGTTTCCTCCACAGCGTGGAATGCTCACCATTTTCCTCGAGAATGCTGCTCGTTTCTCCCGACAACTGATATCTTTGATGCTGTGACTTCTATCCCGCAATCTTTGAGGCCACCAACATATTTCGATAATAACTCAATGCCTTCAAAACCATTCGTTAACCAAGGGTTTTCGATCGCTTTTTAGGATTTTACATCAAAATTTATGTCCATGGCCACATTTTTTTTTTCGATTCTAGCACTACAATCGAATTCTAGTGTTTGTTTCCACATTCCCGCTACGGTTTGTGTGATGTCTTCCATCGATTCTCCCTCTGCGCTCATCTCTCACTTGCTTCGCTAGAATCCTGTGCAAACAAACTTGGGAGACCTAATCATGCTTCATGGAGAGATGTGTTCATTGCCAGCATCCACGATCTCTAGGGGAAAACGATTGAGTGCCTCCTGAATGTCCAAGCTGTCACCTTGGTGCCTTCACCTGTGACTTGCTCAAACAGGTCGGTCTCTATATTCACTCTTGAAACAGGATCGTCCAAAATATTTCTCCCTATCTCTACCAAGTCTTCCAGACTCCCCTTAGTTGACAGATCGATTGAGCTCGTATGTCCTAACAATTAAACCTAGATTCTTAAATAGTTCTTCTAAGACTTAAAGGATTAGAACACAATGGATGCATGTAGATTCACCATATTTTCACTCAATTGCAAACACATGTCAATTATGGACACTTTAATGCCATTGGATAACCATCCAAGAAGTCCCATTTGTGGCATTGTACCTAGCCATTTTATGTCCAGTTCTAAGAGAAAGCACCAGAAACTTTATCCCAATCCTTCGATGTTGGAAATACAAAATCTGGATAGCCTACAAGAGCTTGTTTAGTCACTTGGTTATGTGAACAACGAATGAAGATGCCTACTACTCATAAAATGGGAAGTAGACCTCTCTATGTCTCGCCATTCAAAGAATTTATCTAGTTGATATTGCAACTGTTTGATGTATAAATGGAATGCTTATATCCTATTTGTCTCACCAACACACAATCCTCTCCAATCCACTATAATCTCATATCTCATCAATTGATGGGAACTCGACTAGCCTAGCCAAAGTCAAGTCAACAAATTAATAAGGATGTCGATTTCCTAGAAGTTGAGTCATAAGTCAAATTGGAAGTTGAGTCGGATGAAAGGAAAGTCGACCAAGTAGAGTCAGATGAAAGGTAAGTTGACCACAAGTCGATTCGGATGAAATCAAGTCGTCCAAGTTGATTCGACCATTAATGTCTAGTTGACCAAGGAAAACAAATCGACTAGATGAAATATAGTCGAACAGAGGGAGGAATTGAGTCGAACAACAGTTGGAAACAATTATCTAAAGGGAAAAATTAATATTCAACAACAAAGAAGACATCTAGGGGTGAATTTGATACTCAACGACAATTAAAAATGCTCGGAGGGTGATTTTTGGTATTCAATTGTGGAGAAAAATATCTCGGGTGAAATTGGCAGGTAGCAAGTTTGAAAAACATGTATATGGCTCGTGGGTAGATAAAAATTGTCCGAACAACACCACATTCCAAAGTGTCATTTGTATATGACTTGTGGGAAAAGGAAAATTCCCCAACAACGTCAAGAACAAGATACATGACCTATAGGGACAACATGTGGACATTGACTAGCAATGAAATCGACTCTAGGAGTGAGAGAAAATCCCCAACGATTCTTAAAACAAAATTAAAAACCCCCAAGTAAATAGCAACATATCAAGGAGGTTCATTGATTTCCAACTTTAGAAAAAATGTACGGTAATGGTTAAAGAATGATTGTTCTGTCTTATTAGCGCATGGGAACCATATCAAAAGAAGAATGAGCTCAAAATATAACATGCACATATTTCTCTTTGCTAAACAATATCCATACTACCATTAAATCACATTACACGCCATTTAGAATTCATAGACAATGCATTCACAAACAACAATCACACATAAAATCAGAATCTACACTGGAAACCCAAACAAGAAAACCAACATTCTTTTTTATTCGACCAGGATCATTTTTATTCAACAATGAGCAAGTTAAATGATCTTTGGTTCATCTCTATGCTCCTCGATGACATATAGACAACCTATTTACATCATTCACTGTTGGATTACTGAGAGGGGGGGTGAATCAGTAATAACATAATTATAATCATTTTTCTTCAAATGTTATATCAATGTAGAATTATTATCCATTAATGAGCAGTAATAAATAAACAATCACACACATACACAATACATCAGTGTTTTACGTGGAAACCCAAATCGGGAGAAAACCACGGAATGTTTTTTCTTATATGTCTTGAAGAATTACATTCATTGGAAGCACCAACTTCCTTTGTTTTCCAGCTACAACTAGAAGGAGGCTCCAACCCCCTAGCTTCTTAGGCTACAACCTGAGGGAATCTCCAACTCCCCAAATCTCTGGCTACAACCAGAAGGAGGCTACAACTCCCAATGTTCTCCGGCTACAACCAGAAGGTGGCTACAACCACCTGTCCTTGCCCCGTCCTGCCACCCTGAAGTAGAAGTAGAATGATGGAACCACTGTCACCCTATCATTGTGAGATATACCGCTGTAAACCTGTACCAATAAATCTAAACCATGCATCAATCATGCATCAACCTATACCATAAACAAGTGCATCAACCATGCACCAACCTATAATCAACCTGTACCATAAACAAGTGCATCCAACCATGTGCCAAGTATGTACCAATCATGTGTCAACTACTCATCAACTATGACTCATCAATA
>ML781413.1:558604-576013 GCA_009831015.1 Picea engelmannii
TGTGAGCACTGAGAAGTTCTCTTGGTGTAGAGGATCCATGGGCATTGTTGCCCTGGATTGTTGACTATGTAACCCTGTAACCCCCTGTGTGAAAAGAAAACAACAAGTGGGAGAATGTTGGGTATGTGTTATATTCTTTGCACAAGTAGTAGTGTCTGAGCGCCTGCGTCGGGCGTGCAGGGGGGTTAAAGGGGGGACCACTAGGCCCCCCCTCGAGGGGTGTAGGGGTTCGGGGGCAGTGCCCCCGAATTTTTTTTTTTTCGGGCCGACATATTTTCGTTGGGCCGACATATTTCCAGGACGACATATTACCGAGACGACATATTTCCGGGACCACATGATATTAGGTGGTTTTCGGCACATGGTTTTTTGTCAATGGTTTTCTAGTTCCGGTTAAGGAATTAGGGTTTTGGACTAATCCAGGTCATTGGGTTAGGGTTTTGGATGTCGTTGGCTCCTATATGTATATTGTATTGTAAACAATGTAAAACAATGTGTATCAATATAATATATGTTGGTTTTCCCGGTTTGGGTTTCCAGGTGAAAAATCTCTATGTAATGTTTGTATTTGCCATTGTATCTTTTCTTTTCTTTTCTTAATATCAGTTTGCAGTAGATATTGTACAAGGTTAGAATTTACAGAAGGAAGATCCACAGTTCTTTGTGGTCAAAAAGCTAAGAATTGTTCTGACTAGCACCAGAGTGGATGATTTACCAGATGAGATTCAGGAACTGTTGGAGGAGTTTGCTGACATCATCGTGGACGAATTACCTCATTCGTTGCCACCGATGAGGAGCATAAGTCATCATATAGACCTCATACCAGGAGCTAGTTTACCAAACAAAGCAACGTACAGGTTGACACCGCAGGAGAATGAGGAGGTCAAAAGGCAGGTACAGGATCTGCTAGATAAATGATTGGTCATAGAGAGTATGAGTCTGTGCGCTGTTCCGACCGTGCTTAGTCCAAAGAAAGATGGAGGTTGGAGAATGTGCACAGACTCAAGAGAGATCAACAAAATTACCATCAGGTATAGATTCCCACTGCCGAGAATGGATGATCTGATGGACTGCCTGAGTGGGGCAAATTATTTTTCGAAGATTGATCTCAAAAGCGGATATCATCAGATTCGCATGAGGGAAGGTGATGAATGGAATACAGCATTCAAGACAAATGAAGGTTTGTATGAATGGTTGGTAATGTCGTTTGGTTTGACAAATGCACCTAGCACATTCATGAGATTGATGAATGAAGTCCTGAAGGAATTCATCGGGAAATTTGTAGTTGTATACTTGGATGATATACTGATTTTCAGCAAGATGAAGGCTAAACATCTGAAACATTTGGCCATTGTGATGAGAAAGCTACAGCAAGAGAAGTTGTTGATTAATATGAAGAAGTCCTCGTTTATGAAGACAAAGCTCATTTACTTGGGGTTTGTCATTTCGGTGAATGAATTAAAAATGGATCCAAGTAAGGTGGAAGTGATTAAAAATTGGGCATCACCCAAAAATGTTTTTGAGGTGAGGAGTTTCCATGGTTTGGCTAGTTTCTACCGAAAGTTCATTAGAAATTTTAGTGGAATTAGCGCAGCAATGATGGACACAATGAAGAAGTGGAATAAGTCTTTTCACTGCATAGCAGAGGCTGAAAAGAGCTTCAATCTGTTGAAGCGAAAGATCACAGAGAAACCAGTGTTGGTGTTGCCAGATTTCTGGAAGACGTTTCAGGTAAAATGTGATGCAAGTGGCTTTTCCATAGGAGCAGTCTTAAGCCAGGAGGACAGACCAATTGCATATTACAGCGAGAAGCTGGATGAGGCAAAGGTGAAGTACTCCACGTATGATAAAGATTTTTATGCTATCATACAAGCATTGAACAAGTGGAGGCACTATCTGATCCCGAAAGAGTTTGTTCTGTATAGTGATAATCATGCATTACAGTTTGTGACTCAGCAGGAGAAGATGAATCAGAAACATGCAAAATGGGTAGAGTATATGCAAAATTTCACGTTTGTAATTAAACACATTTCAGGGACTGCTAACAAAGTGGCTGATGCTTTGAGCAGGAAGTGTTTATTGTTGCAGGAGTTCCGAGTCAAAACCTTAGGTTTTGAAAATCTTAAAGACATGTATGCAGGTGATGAAGATTTTGCAGAGGCATACGAGGCAGCTGAGAATCCAGTTCTCAGAGACAGAAGCTCGTGGATAGATTATATAATCCAGGAGGGATTTTTGTTCAGAGGAAATCAATTATGTATTCTGAATTTCTCCATGAGGGAGAATCTGCTAAAAGAGAAGCACAGTGGCGGATTAGCAGGGCATTTTGGTCACGATAAAACGTTTGCAAAACTGAGCGAAGCGTATTTTTGGCTGAAGATGCGAACAGATGTCAAAAAGTTTGTTGACAGGTGTCGAATTTGTCAGTATTCAAAGGGCAGAAAGAAGAATGCAGGGTTTTATCAGCCATTTCCCATACCGAGAAGGCCATGGGAGGCGATTATCATGGATTTTGTATTGGGATTGCCGAGGACACAAAGAGGTGTTGATTCCGTCTTTGTAGTAGTGGATAGGTTTTCAAATATGGCACATTTTATTCCATGCCAGAAGACCAGCGATGCGACACACATCGAAAATTTGTTTTTTAAAGAGATTGTTAGACTCCATGGATTTCCAAGAAGTATAGTATCGGACAGGGATACTAAATTCATAGGGAATTTTTGGAGGACACTATGGAAGAAGCTAGGAACTAACTTGGCGTTTAGTTCTGCTTACCATCCATAGACAGATGGACAAACGGAAGTGGTCAACAGGAGTCTAGGAGACTTGTTGAGAAGCCTGGTGACAGAGCACCATAGTAGTTGGGATAATGTGTTTCCACAGGCAGAGTTTGCTTACAATGACTCTATGAACAGGAGCATAGGAAAGAGTCCATTTGAGATTGTATATGGCTGACAGCCGATAGGAGTTTCTGAAATCAGGGAGTCAGAACAAACTTCTACTAGCAGTGCCAGTGCCGAAGAGTTCACTGAAGCAATGAAGGAACTTCACAGTAAGGTGAAGCAGCGACTGATTGATTCAAATCAGGAGTATAAGCACAGAGCAGATCAGCATCGGAGACAGCTTCAATTTGAAGTTGGTGATCTATTTCTATCACATCTGAGGAAGGAAAGGTTCCCAAGGGGAACATACAACAAGCTAAAGATGAAGAAAATCGGGCCATGTAGAGTCCTAAAGAAACTGGGCAAAAATTCTTATGAGATTGAATTGTCGGATGACGTCGGAATATCTCCGACATTCAATGTCTCAGACTTATATCCATATAGGGCTGAAGAAGCAGGAGCTGGAAGTGATGAGCAACCAGAAATCCAGTGGTAGAAGCAGATGCCGACTCAAGAGAAGCCACAGATGGAGCATATACTTGACAAGAGAGTCAGCAAAAGAACCAGACGGAAGCAATACTTCGAGTATCTGGTGAAATGGAAGAATCATCCAATGGAAGATGCCAGCTGGGAGACAGAAGCAGTTATCCAAAAGCATGGACAGACCATGCAGGAGCTCATGGACAGGAGCCCATGAAAGCTTTCAAGATGAGGAGTATGATGCAGGAGCATCCCACGACAAGCGAGCCAGCGTGGAAGGAATTGAACAGTTGGACAAGCCAGCAGAAAGTTTTGAATTTTCATTCAAGAGGATGCGCCAATGTATAAATGATGCATTTATGAAAGCACCTTTTGTATGTTGTATCAGACCTCGAGCCATACACTCTTGTCTGAATTAGATAGAAGGCATTTAATAGATTTAATGCAGGTAGATAGGATTTATCTCTAGATTAGACAGTTTTAGAGTTCGAGAGGGAAAACGGATATAGACACCCTCGTTGTATCATTGTAAGATTATTCTCAAGCATTCAGAAGACGAGACCAAGCAGAGAATTGTGTGAAGAACACCCATGTATAGATTTGAATTAATAGAAGAGAGTCTTTGATTCAAACTCATGGCTAGTGTTGTTTTCTCTGTGTAGATTGTTTATGTGCTCATGAATGTTTGTTTTTCTGGTGATGCACTTTCTTTGTATATGTTGTGCATGTGAATTCAGGTTTTAGCTGAAGTCTGAAAGGGAGGAGAATAAGTTTCAATTGTTTCTCTATCTGAGCCAGGAGATTCCTGCATAGAGGGCAGTTGAATTCATCCGCAAGGAGTGCGTTGATGAGGGCTCGATAGTTGAACTTTTGTTCTTATTTTCCAAGAGTTGTTTCGGGTTGTCGCAGCTGTGAAAGTGAGGTGCAGGCTGAAGAAGAAGTCTCAGCTGTTAGTATGAGTCAAGGAGGTAGACGACTGTTGTTGCAGGTAGTGCGCAGAGTCTAAAAGGATTCAACACTTGAGGAAGTTGTTGAGTGCCGAGCGCAAAGAGTGCGCACAGGTTTCGCTGAAGAGTCTGAGTGGACAAGCTCAAGAGGGATAGCACCTTCGTAATATTGTTGAAGGGGGACACAGGAAGTTTGATCGGAGAAGGGTCAAGTAGTGTTCATAGGCGCGAGCTTGGAGAGAAAGTCGTGAACAGAAAACACTTAGTCATTTCAGAGAAATCTCACAGAGGAGAATTGACAGTTAGGATTCACCGACGAAAGTGAGAAATCCCGCCGACCATTAGATCTCAAGAGAGTTGCGCAGGATTTAATCCTAGCAAACAAGAGAAGGAGTTAGGGAGTCATCGGGACTGGACTCATTGAAAAGTCGGGGTTTTCAGTGACGAGAGAACTGTGACCGCAGGAGTCGCGAAACTCTGAATCACGACGAACACACACAGCTATAGGGTCACCACAGAAGACAGGTGTCATCGGGGTTCGGGACTTGGAGAGCCTCGAGAGTTTGTGTAACGGGAATCGCAATTTCCCGAAACGTGATTTCCCGATCACACGGAAATCCAAGCCATAGGCACTGGAGAGGAGGACAGGTGTCGGAGAAGTCAATATTTGCGGGGTCAATGCAAGACGCCATCGTGAATCGGGGTTCAGAGGTTCATGGTGCCAAAGAAACGCGACATCGCATATGCCGATTTCTCGATAGGGAAATCCCCGACAGGAACGAAGAAGGATCGACATTGAGATCCATCGGGGTTCGGGGTATTGTATAGAACGAGGAATGTGCCCACGAGTTTCACAATAATGCGAAACCCGATTTCCCGATAAGACAAAGGGGAGATCGCAGGGAGAGAGTTCTGTGGGTATTGAGAGGTCCCGATAAGGGATAAGAAGAGTGTTTTAGCTCTTCAGGCCCGTGAAGAAGAAGGTCCTGGTGATCGCGGACGCACTGGGTGGTGCGTTTGCATCATGTTGGCACTACTCACCACTACATTCTTCCAAGGATTCCTTTATATCCAACTCGTCACCTTCTCCTTGTTGCTTTCCTTCTCTCAAGAACAACAAGACAAGCTTCTTTGTACTTCCCGTGATTCTTCTAGCTTAATGAGCACCAATTAGAGAGATATTATCTTTTTCTTATGTGCAGTTATGGCATATACTTTTCCATCCTTCACTATCTTATACTAGTTCACTCTTCTTATGAAAATGGCATCCCTCACATACAAATATGGACTTCCCAAGATGACTTGACATATGTCTAAAGGGACCACATATGAAACTACTTCATTAGAAATGTTTTGACTAATGGAAAACTTAAATATGCATCGCTTTCTCATTTTCAATTACATGTGTTGCCTTACCTAGCTTAGGGGGTATGAATGCATATTCTCTTGTATCTCCATCCCAAGCCTCTCAACCTGTTGTGCAAAGATCAAATTGCATTGTGAACCAAGATCAAACAAACAATCCACCTTGTTTTGTTTCATGTGGATTTTAATCAAGAAGAGTGAGGTCATCTCCTTCTCCTCTTTCTGACTACAACCAACTAATTCCATGTCTCTCTGAATATTGGTTCAATTAATCTTCCCTTATAAGACTGAGGTGTTATTCACCTATTCCTCAACATCCACCACTATCAAATATTTCCTTTTCGTTTTTTTGGAAATATATAGGGCACTTCTCACGATGAAATTTCCAAAAGTTCTCCTTCATGTGTCCCATTCGATCACATCCTTTACACTATTGGGTTGCATGTGTTTCTTCTTTTGTTGCAACCACAATCTTCTTCTCATTCCACTTCTTCTTGTTTTTCTTCTTTCTTTCCTTCTCTCGTGGTTCCACTTTCTTGTGCATAATTGCTTGTTTCTTTCGTTTGTCTCCATTGAGGTATTTTTCTTGAATAATAGACTCATCAATCGTCTTTGGTATGAATAGAATCAGTTTCCTACGAATATGATGTAGAAATGCTACCAAATACTTGATTAACATGTCTAGACTTTTGAGAGAGACTCCCATCTGAATTTATTTTTTCCTGAACTCTATGGTGAAATCCCACACTAGTTGTCTTTGTCTCTACTTGAAGTAATGCCATAATATTTGTTGGTTTTTTTCATATCCTATTGGGTAAAACTGGGATTTGATCATGTCCTCAAACACCTCTCAATCAATCATTAGTCATTGTCAACATTGTCATCGAGTTGACCATATGGAAGATCATTTTTTTTTTATTCATCCTTTTGAGAGTTGAGGAAAGAATAATAATCCTTTAGATAAATGCTCCAAAAACAAAATATATGCAAGAGTAAAGAATATCTATGGGTGGATCACTTCTTGGAAATGGTCATTAATATTCAAGAAGATATATAAGTCATACCAAGTAATTGATTCTCAAGTATTGACACATCTTGCAATGGAAGAATTTTCATATTCTCACCTTGTACTTGACAAGGGGGGTAATATCAGTGATTGATAACCATGCTTCAAGTTTTGAAGTCCTATCAATCAAGAAAGAACAAGCAAGCCAAAATTAGAGCCATATTCCATCAACATGATTTGGTTTGTGGTTTTACTTAAACCACCATTTCGTAGAAGACTTCCAACTTCTACTAGACAATAATTTGTGGTCATCTTACACCTCCATTTAGTAGAAGACTTATAGCTTGTGCTAGACAACAATTTTTGGTCATATTAAACCTCCATTTAGTAGAAGACTTATATATTCTCTAGACATTAGCTTGTGGTCATATTAAACCTCCATTTAGTAGAAGACTTACAACTTCTTCTAGACAACAGTTTTTGGTCACTTTAAACCACCATTTAGTAGATGAAATCAACTTATGCTATCCATTTTGTTTGTGGTCATCCCATAACCACTGTATTAAAAGAGAACATTCAACCAATGGTAGCTATCCACTTCCATATTTTAGATCTCTACTTGGACTCACATACACTTCTTCGAATTAAAGAGGGCAAATGTTGGAAGTGTAATCTGTTAGGGTTATGTAGTATTAACTTGAGAAGGAATATGGAAATTCAAGTGAATAGGAACTGTCAATGGGAGTCCAAGAGACCTCTTAGAAGATGAATCTAAATGTCCATATAATGTATTTATATGTGTACCATATTAACAAATTTTATCCCACATTTGATCTACATTTGTGTGCATTCTAACACGAGGCATGATTGAAGAGGACCCAATTGATTCTTGACTACTTGGAAGAAGGGGAGGATGAAAATKATTTTAGTTCAAGGGATAAGCTACTTTTCCATTAGCAAGAGGCTAGGGTTTTAGACTYTGYCTTGGAAAAGGAGGAAGGATMATATCTCTTRTCACTAGTAGTAATACCTAAATGGAGYTAAGGTGATAGCACCAAAGGTATTTTTGATGATTCTTTTTAGGTCTCATAAACTATATGAAGTAAGGATTTTTTGGTCTAGAAGAGACAAGGAAGATTATCACATAAATAATTAAGTCAAGGTTATGGGATCATCTCAATATTGGTTCAATTGTTAATGTTAAGGGGGTGCAAACCTATATAAACCTATAAAATAGTGCCCATGAGGGTACCAATCATCACATTGGACACTTCACCACTAGTGGAGGGAGATGAAAATCAAGTTTGAAATTAAGGTACGGGTATAATAACATAGGGTTATCACATGTAGTGAGAAAACCTAGTCATAATTCTTTTCATTCATTCCCGAAGCTACAAGTAAATGGAATAGTGGAAGATCTAGGAGGAAGGAATAGTATAGAAAGTGGATTATGCTTGGAGTTATATTTGTACAAGTGACAATTTGGGATGGTATATCTCCATTCACAAGGGAATACCTAAATAATTTAGAGGTGAAAACCATTACAAGGAATAAAGGTGTTACGGAAAACAAGAACACGATTAAATTAATGTTCAAGAAGTTGTCGTGATTAGGTAGTTATTCATTAAATTAGAAGTCTCTCAAAAATCACTTATTTGGAATGGAGATATCAAAGGAATATCTAAACCAATGGATTGACAATGTAAGTAACTAAATTATAGGTTATATGCCTCAATTCCACGTACTTACCATAACATGACTAGATTCCAAGATTTAGTCTCAAGACCCATTGATCTAAAAGATGGTTTAATATCTTTAAGATAGCATGATGAGGAAAAATTCCCCTATGTTTTTAAAGAGGTGTTATTCCTCTATCAATATTTCACACTTTACAAAAAGGATACAAAAGACTAAGTTTTCAAAAGATAAATATTCACATGAAAAAGGATGCTTGAGAGAGGACTAGGCTCATTCAAGAAATGAATATTCACAATATGGTACAAGATTGTATATTATTGTAAATTATAAGGATAAGAAAAAAAGATAACATCTCCATCATAGCATGGTCAAAATAACACGTCATTAGAAAAGATAAGAAACACAATCCACATTCATACAGAAATTGACATGATTACTACATTAGACTCAGAAAAGATTTTGATGGACAATACATTTGAAACCTCATGCTTTAAAATCAAAGTCTGAGAAATCACTAATGTAATTCCTCGAATAGTTCTCTGGGGATCCTATGAAAATATACAAATGTGTGTATCTCAAAATAATAATGTATGAAATGTTTATGAAAAAATAAAAGTCATTCATCCTTCAAAGAGGACTTGGATTGGGCTCCCAGAGACCATGAAATTAAAGAAAGGCGCGGGAGACCAAAAAGGAAAACAAATAGGGGTTGGCCTTTGGTTTTCATAGATTTATGAAATAAGAAAGGATGGGTGACTACCAACTAAGAAAAGATGAAATAATGTGACTACTTGACTTACTATGATGGATGGAGGACTCTTTTATTTTATTGGGCATATTCGGCGAAGGCTAATTAGAATGAAAAGGCGGCGGTTTTGTAATAATAAGAATTTATAGCTAAGATTTTAATTAATAAATTCTTCCACATAGTTACCTAATATCATACGATGCAACTTTAAGTTTTAACTGCATGATTTGATTTGGTTAAAATATATTGCATGCATGAAATAATACACAAGCTCTATCATATCCCTTCACCTCATATGCAATCCATCAAGCTTTACTATGCACCATGTGGTTCATTAATGTGATGGTACTTTCCATTATTTGATAATAAACCAAATTAAGGGATTGGATGGTGATAAAACATCCATTTTTTCCTTAGCACATCTTCTTGAAGTGGTGTGGTCTAATTGACTTGTTCATTTACTTGACAATTTTTTTCTTGTGGTACCTAGTAGAACAAGATATTTTGAAAAATTCTAGATTCCTTACGAGATCAAGCTATAATAGAGGCAATACGGTTTTTTGACGAGTCAGATTTCAATATCATTTAGTTGATTAATAGAATGAGTCCCCAATCAAATTAAGGCGGGGAAATTATGAGAATTGTGTCATTAAAACCATTTTTAATTCACCTCACAGGATGATCGATCTGGTTGTATGATCATAAATGTTCTCGGGAAATGGAATTATGCATCGGGATGTATGGAAAATGTTTTAAGTATGGAGGTGTGGAATGAGTAACGAGGAGTGAAAAATGATGATTGTGAGATTACATGATTGCAGGATACAGGGTATAGAAGGGTGGATGTTGGGGAGTTATGCATCCAAAACTTGAAAATATACTGAGTAAAAGGAAGAAAAAAATGTATGTTGCATGCGAAAAGAGGGTCATTTTGGAGTAAGCGGGATATAGGTTTGTGGGGTTGTGGGGTTGCGAGGTTGCGGTATTTTGAGACATCATTTACCCTTGCAATATAAATCCCACAAACACAGAAACAACTGAGTATGGAGAAATAAAATAGAGAAATGGTTAAGTGTTTATGTTTAGAGACTTGCAGGATTGCGGGTTTGTAATATTGGGGTGATTATGGGTAAGGTTAATGCAAGCGGCAAGAAGCAAAGGAAAATAAAAAATATGGCTAAGTGTAGGATATACAAGAAAGGAAAAATGACATAAAGAAACTCAAACTTTGATGACTGAAAAAGTGATCAACAAGACCATACTAAGAGAATTATGGAAGGTAAATCATAGTGAGGCTCGATGAAGTTGATGTTGAGAATATGGTCATCATTGTTTTTACTCTATTTAGGAAAAATATACCATGTATCTAATTTTGTTAAGATTACAAGGGATAGCTTTATAATTTTGGCATAAATCAATCTCGGAGTCAATAGTTAAAAATAGGATACGGGTTTTTATAGATATGTAATAAAATACCCTAACAAAATTTAATATGTCTATAGGAAAATTATTATGGGATTGTACTTGAGTTAATGGGAATGTACTTGAGTTAAAGGATCCTCGAAGTAGTTAAATTTAATAAAAAAATATAACCAAATCTTGCACCATTAGAAAATTATTGTTTTCAAATTTTTGTGGTGAGGGGTTTTAAAGTTGTTATCCGGATAATCCACAATTGGTGTTATTTTTGTCATACACATTTCGAATCCGAATCAAGATTCATCATCGGGACTAATCGTCAAATGAAAGCTTGTTGATCTTCGTCAATTAATACTTTAAATGAAGGACAATTTTTAATTTATAAATTTTAACCAATTCCACTATTTATAAACCCTAATTTTAGAGTTAAACAAAAAAGCAAACAAAAGTAAAATCAAATAAATTAATAAAAAAAATGATAACGATTAATAATTATTACTTGGATATATATATATATGGTTTTGAAAGAATGAGTAGGAGGCTTTTAATTATTTATTCTTTTAGGGTTTAATCATAATTAATTATTAGAATGATTTAAATATGATTAATAGTGTTATTTATGATTAGGATAAATAATATGATAAGGTTAGGATTTATAAGTATTGAAAACAAAAGTAAAATAAATAAAAATAATAAATCAATAAAACAAATGATAATGATTAGTAATTATTACGTAATTGTGGATATCATAACTAAGTGTGTGTGTGTGTGTGTGTGTGTAGTTTTGAATGAATGATTTAATATGATTAAGAGGCTTTTAATTATTTATTCTTTTATGGTTTATGCAATTAGGTTTTAATCATAACTAATTATTAGAATGATTTAAATATGATTAATAGTGTTAATATATGTTTCTTAGTTATGGCATCTCTGAATGAGGCTAGCCCTAGGCTAGATAGATGGAATAGGGTTCCTGTAGAAACTATCAATCCTCTGCACAATTTTTGTAAAATATTTTTCAGACATGATAGACACATCACTACTTGGAGCCACCTGTTTTGGTTTCCCTCCTGTGGTAGAATAGGTGGCTGCAAAGCATCACAAAGTTGTAAACTTAGGATTTAATATAAGGTCCTTCTTTTATTTACAAAAAAAAAATAGTGTTAATATATGTAGTAGGGGTTATTTATGATTAGGGTACATTTTAATATGATTAGGATATTAATATCATATGATTAGGGTTAGGAAACTGTTAATATTTAGGGTTTATAAGATTTGGATTAGGGTTATTTATGATTTAGGGTTTATGCAATTAGGATTTATAGGTATTGATAATAGTATATATACATATATATAAATCTAGGGTTAGAATAATAAAAACTAAGTATTTAATAAAAGTAGATTTAGGGTTTATAAGATTAGGATTAGGGTATATAAGACTTAAATAATAACATATATGGTGACAAGTTTTTATAATTAAATTTTGTATAGTAGTAATAAGACTAGTTTAGTTGGAGTGAGCTCTACAAGATTTAGGGTTTTCATGCTCCATATTCCCTCCTACCCTGACCACTTCTAACCTCATGTGTACGCATTGATCACTTCTGCTCTACAGCTCTATTCACCACAGCAAAATGGGAAGAAAAGGGGGGGTGAAATCCCCCTCTTACTGCAATGTCGCGGCAAACGACCCGAAGAACTCCCGAGTGCATCGTTCGTCCTTTGAGTCGCCTTTGCACACGCGAGAAAAATACCTGCAAGAAGAAATGGATGGAAGCAAGAAATCAAATATGGATGCAGATTCTTCGCATCCAAAAGCATCTCGGGTCTGGATACCTGGAAAATGTATCCCCCAAGCCCCGATTGCACCCAGGCACGTTATCAAAACCACCAGGATAGGGGATCACACACAGTTCATGAGGGACCATCATAAGCAAATTCCTAGGTCTCTGACACTCAGAAAAGGAACTAGCGCATTGGATCAAGGCGTGGTGGAACCCCAAGGGAGACTATGATATCCAACTAAGATCCAAAGGATTCTTTATAGTAATATTCGACAACCTGGAGGACAAGAACCAGATATTTGAAGGAGGCTTGTATTTCTACAACTCTGTTGGCCTTTATCTGTGATTCTAGATAGATCGCTTCTACCCAGAAAAAGAAAACTTCACCTACACACCAGTATGGATCTGCCTCTACTCCCTACCTCAAGAGTATTGGTTAGAGGAAATTTTAATGGGCATAGGTAACACCTTGGGAAAATACGTCAAATCTTCTGAAGCCACCAAACAAAGAAAATACACCTCTTACACAAGGATATGTGTCTATATGAACATATCCAAAGCTCTACCAGGCACAGTTACCCTAGAATACCAAGACAAGGAATGGGCCCAAACCATAGACTGTGAAGACATCCCTTTCAGATGTAGAAAATTCCATGAACATGGGCACCATTTCAGAGATTTCCCTCTAAATGCCCCCCTCAAGAAGTAAGTTGAAGAGAAACCAAAGGAAGGTTTCACCCAAGTTCAAAATCGAAGCCCACAACCATCAACGGAAAAAACAACCCAAATAACAACTCATTTGAAACCCTTAACCGCCTTCCATGGGAAGAAGAGGTGGAAAATCCCCACAAGAATGTGTGGAAAGATCTCAGTAAGCACAAGGAATATTAGTCATCACAAGGGAATCAAACCCCAATAAACCAAGAAGACCCACAGACTCACCCAGCCTCAAGAAAAGAACCAGAAAGAGAAGAATACACAATCATGGAAATGGATGAGCAGGACCTAGCATAAATCAACTTAGATAGGCTAGAAGAGACACTCAACAAGAAGGATCTCCAAACCTTACCAGAGGGCCAACTCAAGAAAGTTTACAAGGTATTTATGGTTTCATCAACAGGGGTTACATCCAAGTTGGGGATCAACATAGACCCAAACGTAGATCCAAGAAGACACCCAAAAGAAAACAAGTGATGAGGTAGAAAATTGGCTCACCATCTAATAAAGGAGGCGAGAATATATATGATCAACTCAGGACAGATTCATAGGCTCTCATAGAGTTCCTTCTCCCACCCACCAAATTGTTAACTATGAAGATCCTTACCTGGAATATCAAGGCCTAAATGGAATATCCAAGAAAAGGACTCTTTGAAATTGCATCAAAATGGAAGACCCCGATATACTCCTGACACAAGAGACAAAATGTGCAGGGAAAATTGTAGAAGATATCCTCAAAAGATGTTGGCGCAACTGGGACTTCCATCAAACAAACTCAAAGGGGACTTTAGGAGGCTTGGCCATCCTATGGAATCCTACTACAGTCATCCTAGATCAAGGATTCTCCACTCCAAACACCATCACAATGCACTATAGAGCCATAGGTTTGGACAAGGAGGGAATGATCACAAATTCTTATGGACCGCAGAACAACCAAGAGAAAGACCTCTTTCTTCAGAGCCTGACTTACCTAGGTTCTCTTATCGAGGGAAAATGATGGATAATAAGAGGCGACTTCAACATGATTCTCACATTGGAGAAGAAAAGAGGGGGGGGAAACGCCTGGAGCAGGACAACGCAAAATTCCAGGAACTCATAAAGAACCTCAGACTGGTATACATAGAGAATGGAAATGGTACCTACACCTGGACCAACAAAATATCAGGTCGCGAACAAATATCCTGCAGGCTAGATCACTTTCTCATTTCAGAAACTCTCCTTTTCGAAGGCCCCCTAGTAGATTCCAACATCCTCCAGAAGGCAGGCTCAGACCACTAGTCGGTTCAGCTATGGGTTGACACTGTCACCGCCCCCAAGTTAAAACCCTTCAGATTTGAAAAAATTTGGCTCACCCATCCATACTTCCAGGAGCTAGCCTGTCACTAGTGGAGCACAACGAAAATACATAGGGGTACAAAAATATATTTCTTCTAGAAAAACCTCAAATACTTTAAACAATAGGTGTGAAAATGGAACAAAGAAGTCTTTAGGAACATCTTCCAAGAAAGGAAACTGCTGGAACAAAAACTAGAGGACCTTCAGGGGAAAACCATTCACTCGGGAGGCACAATCACTCAACAGTAGGAGGAGAATGAAATCAAAAGGAAATTGGAAGAAAGATACAAGAAGGAAGAAATCCTGTGGAGACAGAAATCTCGGGTTTAATGGCTCAACGAGGGAGAGAGAAACACCAAATTCTTCAACCGTTCCATGATCCACAGATGCCTCATCAATCGCATTTTGAAGCTGTAAGATCCACAAGGAAACACATTGTTAACTCATCAGGAAATATTGCACGAGTTGTCAGGCCTATATAAGGATCTCCTCTCAGAACCAAAGGTGGACCACACCTCAAAAATTGAGTGGGTGACCCAAAATATCCCAACTATTATCACCCAAGAATAGAATGAGGCTCTCATGACACCAATAATGTAATAGTAAGTGGATCGGGCTATTCAGGATCTACCCATAGGCAAGGCTCCAAGCCCAGATGGCTTCACCATAGACTTCTTCCACTCTTGTTCGCCAATGCTAAGGGATGAAGTGTGACAGATGGTGGAGGAATCACGCAGCTCAGACAAAGTTCTCCCAACACTAAATGCCACTTTCCTCACCCTAATACCCAAATAAGAAAGAGTAACAAACTAGAATAATTTTAGACCCATAGCACTCTACAATGTGATCTATAAAATCATCTCCAAGGTCATAGCTCTAAGACTCAAGCCAATAATCCCCTTCATCATTTCCAAGGATAAATTGGGATACATCGAAGGAAAGCAAATCATGGATAGCATCATACTTGTCCATGAAATTATTCACTTGCTCAAAAGCACCCGTACTCTAGGTATGCTTCTTAAACTTGACCTTTCAAAATCTTTTAACAAATTAAGATGGAAGTACATGAAATCTCTTCTATTGGATTAAAGTTTCAACAAGGATTGGATCTCTTGGATAATGAACCTCATTTCCTCAACCTTTTTCTCAATCCTCGTCAATGGAATCCCCTCTCAACCCTTCTCCCCCTCAAGAGGAATAAGGCAAGGTGACCCTCTCTCCCCTTTCCTATTTTTCATAATGGATAAGGGCATAGGACACTATATAAAGGATTCAATTCAAAAAGGATCCATCCAAGGCCTCCTTCTTCATGGGTTACAACCAACAACCTCCCACAGCCAATTTGTCGACGACACGCTGCTAATGAACACCCCTACTGTGAAAGAAGAAAATAAACTAAGTTCCATCCTCTCTGATTTCAGTGAAGCCTCCACCACCACCTTTAATATGGCCAAGTCACAGCTCTTCTTTTGTAATACTCCTGAAACAATCCAACAACACCTTTCTCAACTTTTGAATACCCTTGTCTACACTCTGCCCTATCACTACCTAAGACTCCCTCTTTCTGACTCAGCAACCAGAAACATCTCCTGGGACTCTCTCCTACTCTCCATTTACAACCGTCTTAGAAATTGGACCTTTCGTTCCCTCAACATTCCATCCAAAATCGTTCTCTTAAAGTCAATTCAAGCCATCCCTACTTACCTCTTCTCAGACCTAGCTTCCCCCCATTCACTCATAAAGTAAATAAGGAATCTGCAAAGAAAATTTATATGGCATGGACATAACCCGGACAAAAAATGGGCCCTAGTTAGTTGGGACAAGGTCTGTAAGCCCAAATCATTAGGTGGGTTGGGCCTTCGAGACCCTGGAAAATTAAATAGCACCATGGGAGAAAGAATTTGGTGGAGATGGTTCAAAACTCCAACAGAGATCTGGGCCAAACTCTGGAAATGAAAATATTCCCCAAATATGCATCAAATCCATCTTATAAGAATGTAATAGAAAATTCAAGGCTCCAACATTTGGAATGTGACCTAGAAAAATCGACCACTCATAGAGGAACATGCTTTTTGGGAAGTTCGCAACGGCCAGAATTCCCTATTCTGGACGGATTCCTAGCAACAAATGTCACACCTATAATTGGAAGAGAATCTACAATCCTATGCAAATCACATTCAAGATCTTTCCACTCTCAAAGTGGCATATTTGTGGACAGATACCCCCAGTACCTTTCCTTGGCAAAGAAAGAAATCAACCCATCAGGAAATCCAAGTGGCAATGGATTGTAACCTACAGCACTGGAAACAAGCAACTTCCCAAAGGATAATCCGAAAAATCACAGACCAAGACATTCTCATATGGGGATACACACATCATGGGAGATTCACATTCAAAGAGGGGTACACTCTACAGGAGAAATTCCAAAATCTTCAAAAAGATAGCATCTGGACAACAATATGGAAATCAAAAATTTGGCCCAAAATCTCTACATTCCTCTGGCTTCTACTATAGAACAAGATCTTAACCTAGGACAATCTTCAAAGATGAGGTTTCATTGGCCCCACAATTTTCCATTTCTTCCATCTCCAGGCAGAAACCATGGAGCACCTCCTAAACAACTGTCCACTCAATGAGGACATCTGGAACCAAGCCACTCAACTAATGAGAAGAACCAAACGAGTTAAAAACAACATCATAAGCACAATCATGGAATGGGGTTCTAGTTCCTTGAAAATTCCTATCTTGAACATAACCTAGAAACTCTTATCAGGCTTCATAGTTTGGAAACTATGGAAAGAGAGGAACAAAAGAATCTTTCACTCCCAGCCCTCTCCTCCCACCCTCCTCTAGAACATAATCCTCTTGCATATCCAGGAAACTCTTCATCTACAATTGTGGACCCAGGAAGACTTCCCCACTGATCCAAGTGAGCTCTCGCTCCTCAACTCTTGGGGCTTCTCATTTTCACACTCCACCCCTCCTTAGCATCCCCCCCTAAATTCAAAATCCCTATGTCCCTCTAAGT
>ML781413.1:580441-601940 GCA_009831015.1 Picea engelmannii
TTTTATTTATTAAAATAAAGTTTATGAATTAACAATTATAATTCATTTAAATTTACAAAATATATATAAATAAAGAAATCATTAAAAATATAATAAAAATAAATAAATTTTTATTATCTAAAATTATAGTCATAATTTCCTATGATTTTTATTTATTAAAATAAAGTTTATGAATTAACAATTATAATTCATTTAAATTTACAAAATATATATAAATAAAGAAATCATTAAAAATATAATAAAAATAAATAAATTTTTATTATCTAAAATTATAGTCATAATTTCCTATTATTGTGTAAGAAACTAACTCTATTACAAGACAGCCATACAAAAATAAAAAATAAAATTGAAAAAGCCACATCAAATTACAAGAAAGCCATAAAAAATAAAGAAATTCGAAGAAGCCGCATAAAAAAGTTGAGTATGCCAGCATTAAATAAGCCATACAAAAATAAAGAAAATCGAAGAAGCCACATGAAAAAGTTAAGTATGCCAGCATTAAATTTAGTATATACTTTCATATACTTTAGTATATATGTAATTTTAGATGGTATGAATTTTAAGTTATCCTTTTTATTGAATTTTAAGTTATCCTTTTTAAGTTATGAATTTTCAGTTATCCATATATTTCCTCATTCTAGTAGTAAGCCTATGACGTATGAAAGCTACATGTAAATATAAATTTATTTATAATATTGATTAATTATTTTTTTTATTCAGTTAAAATTATAATAAAAAACTCTAATGAAATATCGAGTAGATTCAAATAAAGGACAAAATATTAAAAAAATTTAAATAAACTGTAAAAAAAAAAATTCAAAAATTATAAACAAAACATCTCATATTCAATATGGTAGTTCCAAATTTAGTTTATATTTTTATAAACTTTTATATATGTAATTTTAGTTTCGATAAATTTTGAGCTGTCCTTTTGCTTTGTAGTGAGATAAATTTTGAATTGTCCACCTGCTGGTAGTAAGTTTGAGTATGACTTGTGCTTCATCCTTCTTATAGTAAATGTGTGTATGAAGTAAGATGTAATAGAAATCTATTTCATGAAATTTGTTAATTATTTATTTATTTATTTATTTAAAATTATAGTAATATTTTTTTATTATTATTTTTAAAACTTATGAAATTTAATGAAAGTGAAATTCTAAATAAATAATTAAAAAATAAGGAAATTCAAATAATTGATAAACCATATTTTTTTCTAGAAGAAAAAAATTTCATTGTATTATAATATGGTTTTGTAACTAAAAAATACAATATAGTGCTATTACAAAAAAAGATATTTACTTATCCATTCACATCTAACTATTCCAATGACCACAAGTACAATAAAAGTTTCATATTTGAGTCTCCACATCCATTCCAGCTAACAGTTTATCGATCTTATACTACATATAAAATAAACTATATAAAATAAACTATATAAAACAACAAGTCTGGGACTATGATTTTAAAGACTATAATAGAGTAATACATTCTGGGGGTCTCTCTTGTCCATCTGTCCAAAGTTGATATGTCAAAACATCTGTCAGTGTTGTTAAAGCATTTTGGACAGTATATCGGTCTCCTCATTTGTTTCTCTGTAAACATGTGAGAAGCAGATCTGAGTGAAGACCTGAGTGAAGGCCTTGATGAGATCGGTAATCCTATATTTCCATCATTCAAGCGCAATGACTTGTAGCTTACCATTGTTGTTTAACCAATCAATGATGATCATGGAGTCTCCCATTACTTGTAGTTCCAAATTATTGTGTCTGGTAGCTAGCAGAAGGGTAGCCCACACTCCAAGGAGTTCAGCTTTGGTATTAGAACTTGCTCCACAGTTAAAAGTCCAAGTGATCTTTGTGTGATCCAACCTTTTTATCAGATCGCCACCGCCAGAGTGAATTGAGAAGCGCCATCAAACCAGGTAATGTTCCATTCAAGGTGTAAAGTAGCTTGAATGAACCGAGAAGTATGTATCCTCCTATTCCTTGGAATCTCCAGATCACCCAATATCTGAAGCAAACAGATTTAATGGAGGAAGGTGTGTTCTCAAATATCCCCTTGTTGCGAACCAACCATATATACCATCAGACCAAAGTCGGGAGCTGAGATAATTTAAATTCCTCAATTGACCAGTTCTCCAGACAAGCATGTAATGTGGAGCCTGCCCATGTAGTCTGTAGCTTAAGGGTGAGGGTAAGCCTATGCCAAACAAACTTAATAAAATCACAATCTAAATACAGATGGGAGATAGTTTCAAATCTTTTCCAACATAGTGAATACATATTGGGTCCCTCCCAGCCCCGACGAAGAAAATTGTCCCAGGTTAATAATTGATAAGCGATCATATCACATGCACTTAATATGCAATTCCAAAGTAATATATCATGGTCCTATTATGGTAGTTTAAAATTTATTTTATACTCCACACATGATTATGATTAGATGACATTTCACTTTAAAGTTTTAATAAAAATTTATTTAATAATATATGTAAATTCATAATTTTTTCATCAATTTGAATTATTTTATTAATATTTTATTAATTTTTTTATGAAATATAAAATTATATTATTAATTAATATTTTTAAGTGCTTTATGAATTATGAAATCCAATATAATAGAAATTCTATGAAAAAAATTAAGAAGAAAATAAATTGATGAAGTACAAAATTTTTGTTTCATATACCTATTAATGAGCTCTTAAACTAGTTTTACTCCTTTACAAATAGTTAGCAGGTATAGTACTTTAAAATAGATTGAAATCAAGTTTTGATTACTCATCAAGTTTTGACACCTCTCACACCTAACATCCTCAATTATGAACATGTCAAGCATCGCAAGCATTATATTTGAAGATTTCTCAAGTTTATGATCAAGAGCAATCTGAAATTGTAATGGGTGCTAGGTTTAAGAGTTTTCATGCCGATAAAATCTTTAATGAATAAAATGTGGGGTTATTTTTGTCATGAACTTTTTATGATATGTAACTACTGAATTGAATATAGAAATTGTTTAAATTGAATATAAAAATAAAAAAATCTACTGAAAACTATTTGATAATATTTATTAGTTGTGTTTTTTTATTTTTCTTTGAAATCAAAATAGTAGTTTTTTAATATTGTTCAATTATGAACATGTCAAGCATAGTAAGCACTATATTTAAAGATTTCTCAAGTTTATGATCACAAGCAATCATAAATTGTAATGGGTGCTAGGTTTGAAGAGTTTCTCATGCTCATAAAATCCTCAATGACTAAAATGTGAAGTTATTTTTGTCATGAACTTTTTATGATAGGTTAGGTGCTTTAAATTGAATATAAAAATAATAAAAAAAATTCAATGAAAACTATTTGATAATATTTTAGTTATGTGTTTTTATTTTCATTTAAAATTAAAATAATAGTTTCTTAATATTGTTTTGAGTATATATGGAATTAAAAGTACATAAAATTTCAATGTAAAAATTTAACAAATAAAGAATTTTAGGAAAAAAATAATTATCATTTTCAATTGTTCAACTGAATTCAAAAATCATAAGGAAAATGTTTTTGAAAATGTATTTATTTAGATTTATTGAAGAAAAAGTTTTAGAAATAATTAGAATAGTTATTAATATGATTATGGTGAAAATCATATAATCTGTCAATTCAAGGTTATCATAACAGACAAATCACAATTAATGTTTCTATAAATTAAGTGGGCCATATTTTATTTAAAAATTTAAAGCATGATTTACAAGATTCAGTAAAAATGTTATGAGAACATTAAAAAAAATTAGTTTAAAGACTTAAATTGTATTAGGAAAGTTATGAAATATCCATATTTAAAATTTTAAAAAACATCATCCTTGATTTTGACTTAAGAAGAAAAGAATAAACTACCTCATAAAACACTAGCATACACACCCTCCAATCTTTTTTTCTTTTATTTTCTTTGGGCAAGGCGTATTTAGTTGACTTGAAAGAGATTGATTTTAAGATAATTATGGGAATTGAAAATTGTAAGAAATATGAATTTTATTGAGCAAAGATTACAAGTAAATGTGATAGAAGAGATTGATTTCAACATAACTATGAGACTTGGAAATAGTAAGAAATATGAATTTTATTGAGCAAAGATTACAAATAAATGTGATTAAATATATGAATAATTTAACGATTATTATTTATTTGAGATCTACTTCATAAAAATGTGAATGTTCCAAAACTGTAAAAAACTCTCCAAATTTTTTAAATTGATATCACATAATTATTCAAATATTTAATTATTATTAAAATTGTATCTTGAAAAATTCCAAATTGTTTAAATTAAAATCACATAATTATTTAGACGTTTAATTATTATTAAAATCATATCTTGAAAAAATATGAATATCATTTAAAATTGTATCTTGAAAAATTCTAAATTGTTTAAATTAAAATCACATAATTATTTAGACGTTTAATTATTATTAAAATCATATCTTGAAAAAATATGAACATCATTTCCTAACACTCTTGTCACTTCATTGGATACCAGCGAGAAGGATCCATGGGAAAATTCTTAAAAAATATTAAGAACTTCAACTTTTGAAACAAACTATTGAAGGACCTAAATAAATCTTAGAAAATCCAAATTATAACATATTTGTCGAGGAAAAGAGGAAGTATAAAGAATGTAATGTGATTTTGTGATTTTGTGATTTTTTATCCATTTTAAATGGTGTAAATCAAGTTTTATATAGAACTTTATTTTTTGGTTTTTAACAATTTGTAAAAAAAATATTAATTGTTGATGATAAATTATGGCTTTTTACAATTTATAATATTTTTTTAATTGTTTATGATAAATTAAAAAACAAGCATCATAATAAATAAATAAAACATCTAAAGACAAGGTATGCAATTCCTTTTGTGCTATACTATTTATCAATGTATATATCTTTAATTTAAATATATTATACTTATTAACATGTTTATAAACAAATGTCAAGTTTGTTGAAAATTTTTAATGTGGTGACTTTTTTCAAATGATAATGTTATAAATAAATGTCAAGTTTGTTGAATTCTTAATTAGGTGATTTTTTTTAAATGTTAATGTTAATGTTAAAAAAATTAAAGGAAATACGCCTTATCTCATCTTCCTCGTAGAAACAAGCCTCTCCCCCATTGAGAGCATGGCTATGACTAGACACCTAATGTATAAGAACAAGTTAAACAACATGGAAGACAAGAGGCTACCTAAAATTGCTTCAAAATCAAGTCATAACCATCATCAACTCAAGTGAGGATGGCATAAAGATGACTAGTCTTGGCTAAACTATTGGGGAATCATGAAAGAAACCATTTTGCAGAATAAAGATACTATTAAAAAAAAACGTCAAATCACAATTTAAGGAAAAAATGTGGTGCGATAAAGAGTTAGAGGAAAAAATAAAATTAAGGTATTATAAAGATGTAATCAACCATAATCTAGAAGATCAAAATTATCTATCTGTTTTGCCAAGTGTAAAAAAAAAAATAAGCATTGCTAAGATAAGAACAAATTCTCACGAGCTCCATAGTGAAACTGGGCGTTGGTCAATTCCTGAAACGCCATGGGATGAAAGAGTGTGTCACCTTTGTGACACTAAGAAGGTTGAAGATGAAAAACACTTTCTCTTAGATTTTCCAGCTTATACCCATATTAGATCTCATTTTCAAAATATTGATCATACTACCAACCTTCCTAACCTCTTAACTCAACAAAAGTATGGTGATCACGGAAAACTTCTCTTAATGCTTTTCGAGTACAGAAACAAAATTATAAAGAATCACAAGTAATCACTTACCCTCTTAAGGTCCAATAGACCAATTAGATCTTAGTGAACGTTAATCATCATCATCATCAGTCTCATATTTTATGATGAATTTTCACCTTTTTTAATTTATATTTATTTCTTTTAATAAAAAGTTGATAATGAAGTCATGTGCTTCTTCTTCAATTCTTTGCTATTTAAAATCATCTCTTGTATTTTGATGATTCTATTTGAGATAAAATAAACATTGTTGTTAATGGGTGCCAATTAGGAAATTTGAAATATTTCTCAAGTCAACCTATACATGATAACTTCAAAACAAATAGTTTAAGAAGTTTCATAAGTAATTCTCTCTATCCCCGGGGATAACTAATAGAAATTGGTTGTATAGTATATGATATCTGGTTGGAAAATTTTGGCATTCTATTTTGATAAACCGTGCAACCAATGCCAAAAAAATGAAAGATTATTGTAGTCAATAGAGAACCATTAAAATTGTCTTAGACACAAGGGATCCATATTACTAAATTCATGATGATATGTTAAAGGAGTGGAATCTCATGGTGTCTAATATTATCATGCATTATGCCATTGATGATCGCCTATTTTCCAATTCGTTTAATGTCGTGACATGGTATATCTATGAAACAAAATCACAAAATACAAAAATAGAGTCCATTTCCCCACAAGCATGTGTTTTTCTTGAAATAATAATAAATGGATTGACAAAAATCGACAAGTTGAAGTCAAGTTTGAATTTGGTTTCATTATTGAAGCCCTTTTATTTTCTCAACACTTTTGTGATATTTTCCTTCTCGTTTGCCACCAAAACCATGTACTAAACTTATTGTGTTAGATATAATGATAGAGATACAAGAAAAACGATTCATCAAGGTTTACTATATTGATTTCTTTAGATTTCTCATTAATAATTATTTGGAAAAAAATATTTTAGTTATAAACTATTATACGTATGGCCCATTAATGTTGTACACCAAACTCTAGAATATGCCATAAACAAATCTTATTTCAAGTATGGAATCTAGTTTTCACTATAATAATTTTCTACCTACACACAATACCTCATTTTTTATGGGTTTGATTTCATAAGAAAAGTGATATTGTTGGACAACATAGAGATCTCGTCCATGGATTAACCAACTATTGGTGTATGGTTGGGGGTGTGGTATTGTCAACAACTTCAATCTCTTGATGGCCTTAATCAATATCATGTTATTTTCGTTATTTGTTTCAATAACAAAATGTAGTGGAGTCCCCTTCACCCAAATTTGTGAATGGAAGAGGTGCTCCCCCTCCTTAGGATCCTCTAACTCTTTTGGTTGGATATTTGTAGTTGCAATGGTAGCACTGGGTTCCACATCAATGATCTACTTTCCCTTATCCTTCTTTGAAAAAAAGTTTGAGCCAGAGTTTGATTTTTTTTCTTTCATCTCAGCCAACAACGATTTTTCAAGTGACATTCATCAATGTTGTGCTAGGCACTTTTGTGGAATTCACACCACTTTCTAGTGTCCATCTTCAACTTCTTGTTACCCTTATTTGCATGCAACTTGGATTGGTTTTCTTGAGGTTGGATATCCTTGCTCTATCCTTTGTTTTGTGAGTTGGGGACACCTTTTCCATGATTCTATCATGGTGTATTTGTAGACCCAATCTCTCACTTATTCCTCTACTTAAATTTATGCTTGATTTTGATAGAATATTGATAAGAAACTCCCAATGAGGAGATGTCCAGGAAATCCATATCTATTTCGATGTACCTATGTAGGTTGTTAGGATACTTCAAAACCAAGTTCCCCTCAGAGTCTCAGATGCCCATGTTTGAGTGCATTGAAGATACCAGTGTACTATGACACCATATGGTCTCTCTCCAAATGTAAAGTTGTCGATCTCATGTACCAGTCATCATCATTCCCAGTAGGGTAGAATTCATCCTTAAGGGCATCAACACAAGTTTCCCAAGTGGGTTACATCCTGAATGTTGTAGACTCATGTACATCATGTATGTTACAGTATTGTTCGCACCAATATTTGACATGGTGAAGGGCCTTAAGGAGTACAGAATTGATATTTTTTATCTTTGAAATTTTTCGAACAGATTAATAAACCTCTAACAGATTTAACCATTTCTGAAAAGCATCTTCATCTATCTTTCCTTCAAATAAAGGAATTTCAAAGTCAACTTGTACATTGAAGGGTGTCACACCTCCAAAATGGTTGCTTGTTGAAGGTGTATTGATCATTGTTGGTAGTTGTCAAAGGATTTGGGTGAAACTTTCCATCATTTCATTCCTTTGTCACATGATGGATTCCTCGAGCAATAGCTTGATAAGATCCCCTACTTCGCCATCTATGTTTTCATCTACCATGGGAGACTGCTTAGGAAGACGAGAGTGGTCTTCCCCAAGAAAAAATTGTTTGAGACCCAACTCTCTATACCTTGAAATCATCATGGACATGCATTATGAATCAATAAAGAGAAGATTGATCTAATGCCACTGATGTGGATTGTATAGAGAATGGAATGAAATGCATGAATATGAATGGAAACACACACATGAAAATATTGTAGGGAACATAGTAGTATATTGAGAACCACTTTCTCTTAATAAATGAAATAGGAAAATACCGTGAAATGCAAATAAATACAACCTGGCTAGAATGGTGGTAGCTTGTCTGTTAAGAGAGAGGTGTCAATAATGCTCATTCACAAGAAAAAATTACAATAGGCTGAAATTGTCTTTTAACATAAAGTACTAAACCCTAAATATCCAAAAACCTAACCCTAGGAGATGAAGCACCAAAAGGATTGTTGACCCTAAGGTGGCGAGTTAATACCTCAAATTCCCGTGGGTGAAATTTTTGCATATGATCTTTGTTTGAGGTGCACAATAGCTGGTTAAAAATATGTAACTGAGGACTACAATTTTTGGCAAGCCTAAGCATTCCATGAAAACCTCAAGCCCCAAAATGCCAAAACACATCATTTAAGGCCTCAAAATGGCCCTAAAAGTTTAGGACCTGAAAAACTATAGATAAAAAAAACTATCAGGATGGAGAATTTTGTTGAGTCGGTGGAAGAGGTGGGTGGCCAATGATGTCTGCTTAGATCAAAACGACATTGGTATTGTTGCAATATGGTTGAAAAAATATATAAAAGTTTATCCCAAGAATTTCTTGTGATGGTTTTAAGGCCCCAAATTGAAATCAATGTAAATTTGTTGATACTCCTCATAATTTTTATTATGACCCCAAAACTGAGATGCCATCTCCACTCTACTTCTAACAACACTAATCCTGCTACAATATCACAAGTGCTTTAAGTCACAACTTAAAATGATTGTAACTTGCATGACAGTTCTCAAAATCTCTATCATTAACCCAATTCTGAAATGTTGTGACCACTCAACTTCTAATGATATTGAGACTATTGGAATCTGATTCATAAATAGAGATATAATTGTGTAGCAAGAATTTCTCACAAGGGTTTTGGTCCATGACTTAAAATAGTTGTAACTTCTATGATACTTATTAGAATTTTTGTTATGTCCCCAATTTTAAATTTTCATGATCACTATGTGATGTAGCCCCCCTATCCCTCCTCAGGGTTGTGCGACCTCCCGGTCAGGATCTTCTGGTTTGGGAGCCGAAACGACTCTGCTGGTCCTGAACTAGAACCCTTCGAATGAACACACACACACACAGGTCCCTCCACAAACGCTCAATTGAATTTTCCAAGTGTTGAGCACAAGCTCCTATAGTACACGACCAAGAGTCATGACCGCGCCCTTATCCTTCCTGCCTTTCGCTATTTTTCGGTTCGGGGTATTGAAGCGCCAAGAACTCCGCCCTCCAGCCCACGATGCCCAAGTTCGCAAAATCATATGACCTCGTTATTTCGTGATCTCACAACTCGAGGTCTTGGAGCACCAAGAACATTGCCTCCCAGCTCGCGATGTCCGAGTTCGCGAAACAGACAGCCCTCGCTATCTCGCGATCTCGCGACTCAGTATTTTGAAGCACCATGAACACTGCCTCCCAGCTCGCGATGTCTGAGTTCACGAAATGGACAATCCTCGCTATCTCGTGACTCAGAGGTTTGAAAAAAACAAGGAACTCCACTTCCCGATTCGCGATATCCGAGTTCACGATGTGGACCAATGGTCCAGATCCACCTGTGATCGACGGTTCAGATCAAATCGCAGTCTCGCAACTCAGAGGTTTGAAAAACAAGGGACTCTACCTTCTGGTTCACGATATCTAAGTCCGCGAAATGGGTCGACTCCACTATTTCATGATCTCGCAACTCGGGGTTTTGGAAGACAAGACCTCTATTCCTATGGTTGGCGATACCCGAGTTCACGAACTGAACCAATGGTCTAGATCTATCTGAGATCGATGGTCATTGTTCCTCCTGAGCTTTTGGACGTCAAGTAGCCCTCATCGCTAATCTCCTTGCAGCTCCACCTTATCCAACGGTTTGTGGGGTTTCGGTGTTCCTCCTCGAGGACTCTCCACTGTCTATTCAAATCTTTGAACTCCCCTCACCTGGATCTATGCAGCGTTAAATTCTGCGCTCCTCCTTCCAATCAGACGATCCGCGGAAATCCCCACAATGATCCAACGCTCAAGGGAGTTCTTCCTCCTGAGATTTTACTCGACTCTGACTTAGAAGATTTTCTAAGTCTGTGAAGACTCAATCTTCTCTCCTTCCAGGGAATAAATTCCTAGTCTCGACAACACCTTCCGAAGTGTTATCCCTCTTGAGCTTTGTCTGGTTCAAATTTCGATCTCCCGCACACTTCTTGCGTCTGAGGGATTTCGATAGCTCAGATTCAAAATATTTTCTCTCTGGCTCAATGCACACCTTGCAGAGATCCCAGTGAAGAGAAAAACAACTCCACAACATTCCTCCCTAGCTCGATGCACACCTTGCAGAGCTCCAAATGAAGAGAAACAATTGAAACTGTCAAAATCTCATAGTTCCATTCACTTGTTTATAAAACATAAAACAACAGGAAAATACACACAGTCTAAGCACAACACATTTGGATCAATTTTCCATTTTGTTCTATTCATAAGTGCCCACTAGCTACATAATACATACAAAATACAGTAACTCCAAAAGATGAGATTTTTTGCTCACTCGCAGTTCTCTCACAGATCAATTTCTCTCTTTTCTCTACCTGTCGCTAACTGGGCTTACAAACTTTTTCCTAACTCAAAATGTTCCTAGGGTTTTTCCTGCTACTTTCCTACTCTAAACCTTATCCTACGCTATCTTATTCTAGTCGTATTCCAGAGCCGAAGTGGAAACTTCTGCTCTGTTTACAATTTCAAAAACTTGCATCAAAGCGAAAAACCCGGCACCGGTTCAAGCATGCCTCCGAAGGTGAATTTCGACGTTGTGTGGAGGTGGATCCTGAAATTGTTTGTGACTGCTCAAGTTGAAGTTTCGAAGGAACTCTCACATGTTGGGTGGTCCCGCCTCTATGCGCTTTCCAACGATGCTCCTGCATCATACTCCCCTTGACAAAAATTCATGGACTCCTGTCCATGAGCTCCTCTACTGACTTTCCCTGCTTCTGGATAGCAGCTTTGTTTTCCCAAATGGCATCTTCTATTGGGCATCCCTTCCATTTGACCAGATACTCAAAATAACTCTTCCTCCTGGTCTTCTTGCCAATCCTCTGATCCGGAATCTTCTCCATCTGTAGCTTCTCTGCCATAGGCACCTGCTTCTCCCACTGAATCTTTCATTGATATTATGATCCTTCTGTGTCATGTTTCCTGTAAGGGTACAGGTATGAGACGTTGAATATGGATGAAATGCCCACACCATGTGGCAGCTCGATCTCATAGGCGTTTTCATCAAACTTCCTCAAGATCTTACAGGGGTCCTATCTTCTTCATCTTCAATTTGTTATATGTTCCCCTAGGGAACCTTTCCTTCCTGAGATGTGCTAAAACCTTATCTCCCACTTCAAATTGAAGTTCCATGCGATGTTGATCAGCTCTGTGTTTGTATTTCTGATTAGAACTCTGTAATTGTTCTTTGATCCGACTATGGAGTGTCTGCATTTCAGCAACAAAATCCTCTGCTCCAACGCTTTTGATCTCTCCCTGTTCTAAGTCCCTTAACTCAGAAACTCCCCTGGATTGAATTCCATATAGTATTTGGAATGGGCTCCTACCAGTGCTTCTGTTTGGTGAGTCATTGTATGCAAATTCTACTTATGGCAAAATCTGATGCCACTGGTTATGATGTTTAGTAACCAGACTTCTCAATAAGTTCCTCAAACTTCTATTTACCACCTCAATTTGCCCATCTATCTGAGCTAAAGGAAAAATTTGTCCCCATCTTCTTCCACAGCGTCCTCCAAAAGTGACCAACAAATTTTGTGTCTCTGTCTGAGACAATGCTCCTGGGTAGACGATGAAGTCTCACAATTTCTCTGAAGAACAGATTTGCAACATGTGTTGCATCACTGGTCTTCTGGCATGGGATGAAATGTGCCATCTTTGAAAATCTATCCACCACCACAAATATGGAATCAAATCCTCTTTGTGTTCTTGGCAATCCCAACACAAAATCCATGCTTATTGCATTCTAAGGCCTCTCTGGTATTGGCAATGGTTGATACAATCCAGTGTTTTGTCTTTTCCCCTTTGCATGTTGGCAGATTCTACATTTGTTTACCAACTTTATCACATATGTTCTCATACCTGGCCAATAGTATGAACTGCTCAATTGTGAAAACGTTTTATCGTGGCTGAAATGTCCAGCCAATCCTCCACTGTGCTTCTCCTTCAGAAGATTGTCCCTCATTGAGCATCTTGGTATGCACAATTGATTTCCTTTGAACAACAATCCTTCCTGAACCATATACTATGTCCACTGACTTCTATCTCTCAGTACAGGGCTTGTACATTCTTCGTATGCCTCCTTGAAATCCGTATCATCACAAGACATATCCTTAAGGTGTTCAAACCCCAAGGTCTTCACCTGGAATTCTTGCAGAATTAAACATCTCCTGCTTAATGCATCAGCAACCTTATTAGCATTCCCAACAATATTTTTTATGACAAAAGTAAAATTTTGCATAAATTCAACCCATTTTTCATGTCTCTGATGCAGTTTTTCTTATCGTGTTATGAATTGTAAAGCTTGGTTATCGTTGTACAAGACAAACTCTTTTGGGATAAGATAATGCCTCCATTTCTTCAATGCTTGAATGATGGCATAGAATTCCTTGTCATATGTCGAGTATTTCCTCTTAGTCTCATTTAGCTTTTAGCTGAAATAGGCAACAGGCCTATTATCCTAACTCAGAACAACTCCTATTGCAACTCCACTTGCGTCACATCTCACCTGAAATGTCTTCCCAAAATTTGGCAAGATCAGAATTGATCATTCTGTTATCTTCTCCTTCAATATATTGAAGCTCCTTTCAGCCTCCTCTGTCCATTTAAAGGACTTGTGTTGCTTCTTTACTATATCCATCATTGGTGCACAAATTCCACTAAAGTCTCTAATGAACTTTCTATAGAAACTTGTTAAACCATGAAAGCTCCTTACCTCAAACATGTTCCTTGGTGACGGCCATTCTCTAATTGCTTTCACCTTCTCTAGATCCATCTTCAATTCATTCAAAGATATCACAAAACCCAAGTAAATGAGCCCTATCTTCATAAAAGAGGACTTCTTTAGATTGATCAACAACTTCTCCTACTGTAGCCTCCTCATTACTAGTGTTAGGTGCCTCAAATGCTCCTCTTTTGTCCTGCTAAAGACCAGTATATCGTCCAGATATACAACCATGAACTTGCCAATGAAATATTTTAGAATTTCATTCGTCATCCTCATAAAAGTGCTCAGAGCATTCATTAATCCAAATGGCATAACTAGCCATTCATACAGGCCTTCATTCATCTTAAAGGTTGTTTTCCATTCATCACCCTCTCTCATCTTGATCTGGTGATATCCACTTTTCAGATCTATCTTAGAAAAGAAATTTGCTCCACTTAAGCAATTCATCCATTCTCGGTAAAGGAAATATGTACTTGATGGTGATCTTGTTGATGGCTCTCGAGTCTGTGCACATTCTCCATCCTCCATATTTATTTGGGCTTAACACAGTTGGTACTGCGTATGGGCTCAAAATTTCCCTGACCAAACCCTTATTCAACAATTCTTGGACTTGGCTTTTCACCTCCTCATTTTCTCGAGGTGTTAATCTGTACGCTGCCTTGTTTGGCAGGCTTGCTCTTGGTATCAATTTGATATGATGACTGATACTCCTGATGGGTGGCAATGAGTTTGGCAGCTCATCCACCACTATATCAGCAAAATTATCCAGTAGCTCCTAAACTTCTTCAGGAAAATCATCCATTGATGTACTTGTAAGGATGACTCTGGGCTTCCTCACCACAACGAACTGCATCTCCTGTTCTTCCTTGGCTTCCTTCAAGAGTTCCTTCCCACTCATGAGAAGTATGCTTGTGCTGTCTTCCTCTTTTTCTCTCTTCTCCTCCATTGGCAGTAACATATGTGTCCTACCATTCTTCTCCAATTTGTATGTATTCTTCCTTCCATCGTGAATGGAATTTCTGTCATACTACCATGGTCTTCCCAAAAAAATGCGGCATACGTCCATGGGAATTACATCACATGTGATTTCATCTTTATATCCTCCTATTTTAATTTCAACCAGGCATTGTTTAGTAATCATTACCTGGTGTCCTTTTTGCAGCCATGAGACTTTGTATGGCCTTGGATGTGCAGTTATCTTTAGATCCAATTTCTCCACCATATTTGTGGATACTATATTGTTAGTGCTCCCACTGTCAATGATCACCTTGCATACTTTATCCTTAGTCTTACAAGCTGTCCTGAAGAGATTGTTCCTCTGCACTAGCTTTTCAATTTCTGCCTCTGGTTTTAAGAGAACTTTTCTCAACATCAGGGATGCTCCATCCTCTGCTCCTTCTGCCTCAACATCTCTTCGTTGTGCTTCTGAAATGTGGGCCTCTCCTCCATCCTTATTCTTCTCGGGACATTCCCAAGACATGTGCCCTATCTTTCCACAGTTATAGCACCCTACTCCTCCTCTGCCTCTTCCCCTAGAAGAGTTTCTTCCACCGTTTTGTCTTCCTCGTGAACTTCCTCCTCGTTCCTAGTGATTGTGTGGTTTCTCAGCCTCATCCTTAGACTGATGTGCTCTGTCACGGTTAAATACCTTACTTTTTCTTGGGATCGAGCCTTTACCTCTTCCTCGCTGGTTCTGTTTTTTATCCATCTTCTCCTCTGCCTTCAACACAAATTGATAAGCATCTTCCACAGTCCTCACTGACATCATGCTCATCTTGTCCTGGACTTCATATATCAATCCATTTAAATATCTGGCGATTTTTTCTTCGTCTCTCTCCCTTTGTCCAGTTTTGATGTTCAACCTGTAGAACTCCTCGGTGTACTCCTTGACTGTCATTCTTTTCTGTCTTAGGTTCCATAGCTTGCTGAATAGATTGATCCGGTAGTCCTTGGGTATGAACTTAGCCTTCAGCTTGGCTACCATCCTGTCCCAACTCTTTATCCTTTGTTTGCCTTTACCTCTCCTCTCAGCCTGCAGTTCGTCCCACCACAGTGTTGCATGCCCTTTTAGCCTGACGACTGCCTATTTCACCTTCTTTTCCTCATTGACATATTCATAGTCGAAGTGTTTGTCCATGGACCTTATCCAGTCCAACAGTTCTTCAGCATCTAGATTTCCCTCATACATGGTGACCTCTATCTTAGCTCTACTTCCCAACTTGGCAACTGCTCTCAACAAACGTTCTTCTGCAGCATCCTCTCCTGTAGCTTCTTCAACCTCAACCTCTTCATTTTCTGCATCACTGACATCCCCAATGTCAGGTGCTCTTCTCTGTGTTGCTTCCATTGCCTCCATTCAGGCGCGAAACTCTCGCATCTCCCTTTCTACAGCACGGTTGGCTAAAGGTGGATCTCGTCTTCTTGGCGGCATTGTGTTGACTGTCTGTCACACACAGAGTACAACTCTTAGTTTTCTATCTCCTTCTTTTTCCTCCTTCGCCTGAAATATACAGATGAAAAATGCACTCTGATACCACCCGATGCATCCCCCCTATCCCTCCTTAGGGTTGTGCGACCTCTCGGTCAGGATCTTCTGTTTCGAGGGCCGAAAAAGATCTGTTGGTCCCGAACTGGAACCCTTCGAACGAACACACACACACACACAAGTCCCTCCACAAATGCTCAATTGAATTTTCCAAGCATCGAGCACGAGCTCCTATAGTACACGACCAAGAGTCGTGACCGCGCCCTTATCCTTCCTGTCTTTCTCTATTTCGTGGTTTGGGGTATTGAAGCGCCAAGAACTCTGCCCTCCAGCCCACAATGCCCGAGTTCACAAAATGATTTGACCTCGTTATTTCATGATCTCGCGACTCGGGGTCTTGGAGCACCAAGAACACTGCCTCCCAGCTCGCGATGTCCGAGTTCGCAAAACAGACATCCCTCGCTATCTCACGATCTCGCAACTCGGGATTTTGAAGCACCACAAACACTGCCTCCCAACTCGCGATGTCTGAGTTCGCGAAATGGATAGTCCTCGCTATCTCGCGACTCGAAGGTTTGAAAAAAACAAGGAACTTTGCTTCCTGGTTCGCGATATTCAAGTTCACGATGTGGACCAATGGTCCAGATCCACCTATGATCGATGGTTTAGATAAAATCGCAGTCTCGTGACTCAGAGGTTTGAAAAACAAGGGACTCCGCCTTCCGGTTCACGATATCCGAGTTCGCGAAATGGGTCAACTTCGTTATTTCGTGATCTCGCAACTCAGAGTTTTGGAAGACAAGACCTCTATCCCTCTGGTTGGCGATACGTGAGTTCGCAAACTGAACCAATGGTCTAGATCTATCTGAGATCGATGGTCGTTGTTCCTCCTGAGCTTTTGGACGTCAAGTAGCCCTCGCCGCTAATATCCTTGCAACTCCACCTTATCCAATGGTTTGCGGGGTTTCAGTGTTCCTCCTCGAGGACTCTCCACTGTCCGTTCAGATCTTTGAACTCCCCTCACCAGGATCTACACAATGTTAAAGTCTGTGCTCCTCCTTCCAATCGGACGATCCGTGGGAATCCCCACAGCGATCCAACGCTCAAGGGTGTTCTTCCTCCTGAGATTTTACTCGACTCCGACTTAGAAGATTTTCTAAGTCTGCGAAGACTCAATCTTAGCTCCTTCCAAGGAATAAGTTCTTGGTCTCGACAACACCTTCCGAAGTGTTAACCCTCCTGATCTTTGTCTGGTTCAGATTTCGATCTCCCATGCACTCCTTGCGTCTGAGGGATTTCAATAGCTCATATTCACTGTGTTTTCTCTCTGGGTCAATGCACACCTTGCAGAGCTCCCAGTGAAAAGAAAAACAACTCCACAACGTTCCTCCCTGGATCGATGCACATCTTGCAGAGCTCCAAATGAAGAGAAACAATTGAAACTACCAAAATCTCACAGTTCCATTCACTTGTTTATAAAACAGAAAACAACAGGAAAATACACACAGTCCAAGCACAACACATTTGGATCAATTTTCCATTATGTTCTATTCATAAGTGCCCACTGGCTACATAATACATACAAACTACAGTAGCTCCAAAAGATGAGATTTTATGCTCACTCACAGTTCTCTCACAGATCAATTTCTCTCTTTTCTCTACCTGCTGCTAACTGGGCTTACAGACTTTTTCCTAACTCAAAATGTTCCTAGGGTTTTTCCTGCTACTTGCCTACTCTAAAACTTATCCTACGCTATCTTATTCTAGTCGTATTCCAGAGCCAAAGTGGAAACTTCTGCTCTGTTTACAATTTCAAAAACTTACTTCAAAGGGAAAAACCCAGCACCGGTTCAAGCGTGCCTCCGAAGGTGAATTTCGACACTGTGTGGAGGTGGATCCGGAAATTGTTTGTGACTGCTCAAGTTGAAGTTTCGAAGGAAATCTCACATGTTGGGTGGTCCCACCTCTATGCGCTTTCCAACGATGCTCCTGCATCACTATGCTTCTAGTGGCACTAGTAGAGAGAAAAACTAGCCATAAGAAAACTTGGAAAAGAAACACAAATAAAAATAAATTAAATAAAATTAAAAAATATTCTCATTGGCCAAGGAAAATGCTTTGATATCACTTGTAAAGAACACCGGTAGATAAAATATAAATTTCTAACTAACAAATGCATCCATATGATAATCAACACCAAGATTGCAGGGAAAACCCTTAACACATGGTAACACCATCAATTACTCAATATGTTATATCCAAGTACAATATAGTATCCAATATGCTTAATGCATCAATATGCATGAGTACATGTACTCTCTCATAAGTATTCTTAGGGATCTGGGGTCTGAGAAACATCTACATCTTTTATAGGGCCTTGACGACTAATACGATGTGGAGGGTTCTGATGAAAAATGGCATATGGCATCGTGTCATAAAAAGACAAGTATATTTCTCACGGGATAGTAGCGAGGTGGTTGAGATCGGCGACGAATGTTGCAGTGCAGGGATCTCAGACTTGGAGAAATCTACCTAAATCCTTGCATATTATTTTACACTAGCTTGCATGGAGTCCGGGCTCGGGACAGTCCATTATTGTTGGAAAAGATCTGATTCCGAGCATGGGGAATGCCTCGATCTTGTCTGAAGATCTGGTAACAAATCTAAATTTGAGAAGCGTTTATTATTTGTATTAGACTAGAAGCGAGCTACATCTTGGCACAATCTGCTCTATTTGGCTAACTACTGATAATTTGGGCCCGGTGCGAGATTAAACGTTAGAATGGGAGATGTTCAGAAGAGCCTTAATCGATTCTGGAGTCCAGCTGCTAGACAAACTAGATGTTTTAAAATGGATGGGTGGGGACTATTCTGGCCAACTAATAGTTAAAAATGTGTATGATGCCTTGGAGTCAAAACAATGGAAAATTTTAGTTGGAGGATGGAGGAAGATTTTATGGTTATGGAAATGTCCTCTAAAAATCAAACTCTTTGTTTGTTTGGTTGTAGAAAATAAAATTCTCACTTGGGAGAATTTACAACTCAGAGGACATATTGGACCAGGTCTTTGCTATCTATGTATGAGCAATTGGGAGTTTGTAAATCATCTGTTTGTAGATTTCCCATTTACTATTTCTGTCTAGGATAGGATTAAAGCAACAAAATCTCTTACAACTAGGTGGAACAGTGCATCAGTAGTAGAGTGTTTTAAAAATTGGAATGTCCAAAATCAATCATATCCTACTATGCCGGCCTTTGTTTGTTGGTATATCTAGCTAGAAATAAACTTCTCCATTTTTGAGTCAGGAAATCCTTCTATCCAGAAGGTGGTCTACAAAACATTAGGCGCAGTGGGTGAAACCAAGAAAAAGGTAAAAGAACATATGTCGTGAGCTCATGCTAGTATAACAACTGGTCAAAGTATTATTGGGTGGTTTGATGGGGCTGTGCAACATAATGGTAAAAAAAAGTGGGACAAGCGGGGTGATAAAGATCAGTGAACATTCAACTTATAAATGGACATTAAATTGTGGGCATGGAACAAATACTAGAGCATAGCTTATGGGGGTATGGGCATTACTTACTTTGGCATCTCGACTCTCATTCTAAGATATACTTGTCCATGGAGACTCTAAAATAGTCACAGATTGGTTGAAGGGTAAAGGTACACTACATGTGGTCACCCTAGACTGTTGGAAGGAAAGGATAGTTGATCTTATCAAGCTCTTCAATAATATTTCTTTTTCTCATGTTTATAGAGAAGATAATCAAGAGGTGGACAGTTTATCCAAACAGGATCTCCAAAAGCAACCGAGGATTATTGCATACTATCTATGTGAAGAGGGTCATCAGGGTCCAACTATGTTCTTAAATTTGTATTAGAAGTCTTTGGAGAGGCTACAGTGAACATTTCTGAAGATTTTGGGGTGCCCTTATGTGTAGTTTTATGCAACGGGTAATATGTATTTCCTTTTTCATGTCTATGTACTTTTTGTTCTATTGGAGTTTAGTTGGAGTCTCTACAAGGGATTTAGTTCCCACAAAAGAGTTTTTGGGTGATGTAACAGTCCAAGGTATCCAAAGGGTTATTTTGATGTAAAAGTATGATATGTGATTAGTTTATATTTCAATATAAATATAAAGATAAATTTTGTGTGGAAAAAAAAAATATTCTTAGGGATCTATGCTAACTACCCCTATTATTACCTTTAATATCCATTGACTACCTAGTGATCCTTATTTAATGAGTAATGTCCATTAAATTTAATGTGTAATTATTGAATTTAAACACAAACAACTATTAAACCTTATTATTTTATGAATATGATCACAATACATTAATTATCCTTCTTAGATACCTCCCTAAATATTTGACATTATGTTAATTATCCTCTTTAGATACCTTATATAAATTACATGATTGAACTATTCATAAATACAATATAGTCAAAAATATGTTATAAAATATATAAACTAGATAATTATTTATAATGTACATAAAACATATATAAAATCACTTTCTAAATAAGTACAATAATACAACTTCAAATTTAATATATATTCGTTTAATTTCTTAAATAATATGAAGTCAACTAATAAAAAAGTGACTCTAGATGCTCAAAATTTTGGATATCTAAACATTTCAAAAAAATAAAATTTAGAAAGACCTTAGATGATCCAAAACTTTGGATATGCTAACATATAAAATATTGGAAATAGTGAAATTGGCAATAAGACTTTCAATCTATTGTTCAATCAGAGCATGACATATATAGTATTTTTTATTATATACAGATCAATATTTTTAGTTCTCTAGTTCCAACAATAAAGATGATGCAAATATTTTTAATCAAAGAATAAACTAATATGAAGTTAATGATTACTATAGTCTCTCTATAGTCCTTCTACGCCCTCTACGCTTTACTATCAACATAGATTAATAAAAATAACCTTGTTATAAAAATCTAAAAAAATAATTTTTTATTAAAAATTCAATAAAATTCTATATAATAAATCTTTTTACAAAGCTATACCTTATTCATTGAATTTCCACTTATAAATGTGAATGAATTTACCTTTTTACAAAGCTATACTTTATTCATTGAATTTCCCATTACAAATGTGAATGGAGAAGAAAAATTCATAAATATGTATGTTTGAGATATTTTTTATTCTTCCTTTCATTATAATTATTTTTAATTTTATTATGTTATTTTTTTAATAATTTTTTTATATTTTATACAATATATATGATTTTTTTCAAAGTAAAAAAGTTACAATATTAAGAATTTGAAAGTTTGCAAATATAATATTTAATATAGTATATTTTTAAAGTTGTTGATTATTGATAATTTATAAAGGGATAAATTACTTTTCTAGATTTAAACTTATGACATTTTAAAGTAAATACATATTCTAAACCATTAAACCCATTCAAGTTGTATAAAGAAAATAATGTTTTAACAAATAAAGAATAAAGAATATTTTGATTATATATATATATATATATATATATATATATATATATATATATATATATATATATATATATATATATATATATATATATATATATATATATATATATATATATATATATATATATATATATATATATATATATATA
>ML781413.1:616888-630026 GCA_009831015.1 Picea engelmannii
GAGGATTTTTGGGTTTGACAGGTTACTACCGCAAGTTTGTTCGGAACTATGGAAGAATAGAAACACCTTTAATGACACTAACTAAGAAGGATGCATTTTCATGGACTCCAGAGGCAACTAAATATTTTGAACAACTTAAAGAGCTGATGTGCAAAGCTCTTGTCTTGACCACTCCAGACTTCACAAAAACCTTTATTGTGGAATGTGATGCCTCGGGAAACAGAATTGGTGTTGTCCTAATGCAAGAAGGAAAGCCCGTGGCTTTTGAAAGTCGACCACTCAAGGGAAAGGAGTTACACAAAACCATTTATGAGAAAGAAATAATGGCAATACTACATGCATTGAAGAAATGGCGTCCTTACCTAATAGGTAGGCACTTCAAGGTCAAAAAATATCATGATAGTCTTAAATACTTGTTGGAACAAAGACTATCTTTAGAAGAAAAACAAAAATGGGTAACCAAGATATTGGGTTATGATTTTGAAATCATCTATAAAAAGGGGAAGCAAAATGTTGTGGCAGATGCACTCTCAAGAAAAGATGAAGATGTTGGGCCCTTCTCTGTGCTATCTCGATCATCCAACTCGATTGGATAATAGAAGCAAGGGATGAATGGAAGACTGACGAAAAAGTGTGGACTCTCATTCAAAGGTTGCAATAGGATTCCAATGCATCAGATACATTTACATGGAAAAATGATTCACCATGGTACAAAGATTTCTTATATTTATGTAAGAACTCCCAAACAAAATGTACTATTGGAATTGCACACCTCTCCAGTAGGAGGGCACTCGGGATTTTTGAAAATCTACCATAGATTCAAGAAGGATTTTTTTGGGGATGGCCTTAAAACTGATGTTCAAAGGTTTGTGGCAGAATTTTTGGTTTGCCAACAAAATAAGGTGGGAACAATTAAGACCCCAAGTCTTTTACAACCATTATCCATCCCAAGTCAGCGTTGGGAGGAGGTTTCCATGGATTTCATCACAGGGTTACTGAAGTCTGAAGGAAAGAGTGTCATCATGGTGATTTTTGATAGACTGACCAAGTATGCACACTTTTGTGCACTCTCTCATCCCTTCAAAGCTGGTACAGTTTCCACCGCTTTCATGGACACAGTACAAAAGCTACCTAGCAACCCAAAGATTATTGTAAGTGACAGAGATCCCATCTTCACTGGACATTTTTGGACAGAATTATTTTCTTGTTTGGGTACTCAATTGGCTCATAGCTCATCCTATCATCCTCAATCTGATGGAAAAACCAAGATTGTTATCGGACTAATCAGTAGGTGCGGACACTAAAAGATCTCCCTAGATCCACCTGGATCTAGAACAAAATAGGACAGGACATGACTCTTTCCCTAAGTTATGACCATTGAATTAGCTAGTAAGGAGGAACAAGTAACATACCTTTGTATCGCTTCCTAGGGTCTCTGTTGCTCCCACTTCGCTTCGGTGCTCTCGTGAGGTCAAGACCAAGACAACACAAACTGACCAAAGTGAAGATAGAAAAACGTATTCAATCATCAACTTATGCATATGATCAAGGAATTACACAATAAAGTAAGAATGACTTTATGGGAGAGGGACATGTCGTTGTATCATATTAATCGAAAGTAGAAGATACAGCCTGATCGCCTTGATTTCGCAAGCTTCCTTTCGGTGACTCTTGGTTCCAACACACACTTTCTCAGTCTTTGAATGAAGAAGATCCAATTGCTCTCAATAGACCTACTAGAGTCTCAGAGCTTCTGTTCAAGCTAGGTTCTTCACACAATTCCTTCACCAATTCTTCAATTAATCTTTCTTAACCTTTTCCATGAGAATCCTATCAATATATAGGAGAGGATGAGATGGTTATATGGATGAAAATGATCCCACCAAATTAGGGAAACCAGTAAAATGATAACCATTCGAATGCCAACCCATTTTCTAGAAGATTCCCTTCTAGAACCCTCGAGACTTCTTCCTTTTTCCAAGCTCGAGAACAAGTTTGCACCCTAGGTATAGAACATAGGGCGAGAAGTTCACACCCTAGCTGAAGGTGGCCTGCAAGAATGGGTCATTCTCGCACCCTAGGCTATAAGCAGTTTGCGAAATCTCCTTAAAAATATGTTTTCTGGAAGGAAATGAATGCCACTTTTCTCAGGAGAAAGTTCTTGTTAGGAGCCTGAGTACACCATCGTCAATACACCATCAAGATGACCAAAATCATGGGTAACAGAATGCCCCCAAAGTATGAGGCCAGAATCAGTGACAGTTGAAATACTTTGTAAATTGTGTGTGTGTGTCAAAAACCAAGAGTGCACCTAATCGGAAACCTGTGAACAACCAATCATCTGCATAATATCATACTAGTTCTAAGGTAGGAATTCCCATACTCAGATCATAGATTGATAACATAATAAACATAGGTCATGGCCACCAATCATACACCGTGGATCCATACCATCAAAATATTTCATAGCCACCAAGAATACACTGTGGATCTATGCAAGAAAATTCAAATTGAGACGACATAGCTACAAGACATACAAAGTGGATCTATGTGATAACAAATTATACATATTCCATCGTAACCTAGACCAAAGAGATGGGACCCAGGGTATTCAATTCCGTCACCTGAAAGTAGGAATCTAACCATGTGATTACATATGTTGAAGTCAAACATGGTAGAAACCACTTGATTACCGGTCATTGATGAAACCGTTAACAAGTGCAAGGTAAATCACCATTAATGCCAATGACTCCCAAGGTACACTAGTACAATCCACTGAATGTGAATAAATGAGTTGAGGTTGAACATCCGACGGAATCTCCCGATCAGGGGCCAATGATGAAAACCCACTGTCGAAAGCGAGGAAACCTGCCATTGAGGCATGCAAGTTCCAAGGTACCAAATAATTTCTAAGTCTTGTTTCCGGATATTGATATGGAGTCGACGGAACAAAACTTGTCACAGGAGGGCCTTGACATATCCCCCATCAATGACATGAAATGAGTAACAGATTTTGAAGGTGAAACAGAGTATGATGTAAATTGGACTAGACACAAGGAAGGACGATACGGAGAGAATGGACAATTGCAGGTGGTCGACTCGATAGAGGTTTCAGATGAACTTCTCTTGAACATATGAATGACACGACCAATGATTTGGGAGCATTGACTCAGAGACGAATCAGGATATGACCTTGTAACAAATCGAATGAGAGACAAATGGATTTCCCAAACCGGCTTCAGATAACAAATAAGGGGGTGTCATGTTCAAGAGCGACACTTACTCCCAATAATATGAATACGAAAACACATCCCTGTCCCAAATTTTCCCCCACCATTTCTAGCAAGTACCTCTTTATTTTTACGCAAGCTTGAGGAGGATAACATATGCTTGTTGATGTAAGCTCATCCTTCGAATGAGTCCTTCGGAGTATGTTTAACGAACCCTAGGAAGGAGTGGTTCGGTCCCATTGCGGGTCTGTCGATGTTTGTTTAACAAGTCCAAAGATAGAAAACTCAAAGGTTTTTCATGATTATAGAGTCTGGAAAAACACTTAAAAGAGAACTCTCTTAGTTCCTTTTTTGTAAAATAGTCTGATGAGACCAAAAAAGGGATAAATTATCGCTCAACGGAGGCTTTCCTCAAATACTTTAACGAGCGTGAAAAGAGTAAGGTTGCTCAACAATCTTTTCATGTTTAGAGAGTCTGAAAAGAGCTTAAAGAGGACTCCAGGGGGGTTCCTTTTTCGTATAACCTTGTTGAGCCCGAAAAAGTGATAAAAGTATGCTCGATCGCGTTCTCATGTATTTTCAAGCATGAGAATAGACAAAGACCAAGCTCGAGGTTTTTTGCAAAAACCATAAACTACAATTCAAACATGCGATGAAAAAGAGAAAAATATATGTATCCCTGTGTATGAACGTCGAGGTCGTTACGTCTGCAAAAGTCGCACTCATGAGGGTATTAGGCATTAGGTTTAATAAATAAAACAATTATAAAAACCGAAAACAAATGGTAAAAGTAAATATAAGTGGGTAAAAGTTCTTTTTACCGTAGTCATTGTAACTTTGCCAATATTTTAGCCCAAAACCCCTCTTTTGCCCTTGAATTTTGGTGCTCGATTGCGGGAGGTACGAGCATCCATTCGACGAACCGTCTCTGGTAGTGAGGTAAGCTCCTTGTCCTCCATCTTTTCATGGTTCAATTTTTCATTTTCTTGGTAACATTCATGTTTTTGAGTTCATTTTAGGGGTTAAATTTGCGCTTAGCCATTCTCCCAGGCCAACCACATGGGACCTGTGAGAATGCATCATTCTCGCAGGTGGCCCCAAAGGCACCTTTGAGAACCTCACACTATGCCTAAAGGGCACCTGCGAGAACCACAAAGAGAAAAATTTCTTTGAAGTTTTCTCAATGAAAAAGATACCAAGTCTTGAATAGATTTGTTGACCTTCTCCTTATGTTTCTTATGCAGGTATTTGGCTATCACCATGGTTCTAGAATGGTGTGAAAGAGAGCATGAAGAAGATGATACTATTGTCGGGAATAACCCGGACACCCTTGCCGCTTTGCGAGACTTTGGTCTCCTGAAATTCTTTCGTATCCTGGGTATGAGGGCCTAAGTCAGACTATTGGAGTACCTTGTGCATATGTGGGACGTGGACCAACACGTATTCCACATGGGGGTCCACATATTGTCCTTGGATATCGAGGATGCTTACATCCTGAAAGGACTATCACGGTGTGGGTACCACACGAGCCTGACTGGTAGTAGAGGTGGTGAGCTGCCTATGAGTGAATATTGTCATTTGCACTGTGTTCCAGAGGTAGAAAGGAGAAAAGGAAAGGTGGCCATTTGGGGGGTGCGGGATTTGACCCTTTGCACTGTTTTGTTCACAATTTCTCATATGGCTGGGAGCACTTCTACACACATGGCTCTCTAGAGATACTTTCAGTACGCCATAGAGTGTACTGAGTCTCGGGTCTTTAACTGGGCAGATGCAGTCCTTTGTAGCGTGAAGAGGAAGTTGACTAAATGCAGGAGAGGCAACCTGAAGCAATTCGGGTATGGGTCATTGTTGGTGTCCTTATTTCTTGAGAGGGTTCCCTTACTGAGGTTTCCAGTTGAGTGGGGTTTACCGGCTCCAGAGGATCCAAGAATGTTGAGGTGGTGTAACCTCATGGACCGGCACGTAGTTGGACCAATCATCAAATACAATGATGCCTTCTTCGATTGGTTGCGACCACAGATGTTGATGGTCGATGATTATGCCTATGCCGGGTTGGACTTCCGAGGAGATTCAGACTTGGCCCTGCCTGAGGGCGCTCAGTGGGGAGATCTTGGTAAGAAGTGCACATTTTTACATTTTAAATGTTTTTGTGAATTTTATCATATGCAAATGTTTTTATGTTCACCCAAGGTCTAATTACAAAATTATTTTTTGACGACGTAGACGTGGGATCTTATCGACCACCTGGTACTTCTCCTATTCAGCGATGAGGAGAGGTGGCTCCAGTGCCACGATGGGACGCTAAAGCTTACGAAGCAGTGGAACAAAACCTAGAGGGTTTGACAATAGACATTCCAGACATGCCTCTTGGAGAGGTTCCACGACATTATCAACATCATATGGTGGGAGCGTCAGAGTCCATTGGCCGACTGCTTCATAGGGTTGCCTGGGAAGTCATGTGTTACTGTGAACGTCATCCATGACGTCACTTTGTAGAATCTATGAGCTTCAGATTTTGAAATTTTGGTCCTCGGACAGAACTTTTTTGTAAAAACCGTTTTGATCGTTATATATACATACGGATTCTACCGGTTTATCTTGTGTTGTGTGAAAGTTGATGTGATTGATTTATAAATGACACAAATGTATGTCTAATACATAGTTAGCTAATGCATCAGTTAATGTATTTAGACATCTAGGAATATGTTGATACTCAATATAATAAAAATAACGTTCCAAGAGGCGAATTCACAAATACACCCGTAACAAAGTAGGACTTTGAATAGCATAGACATTACTTAATTGTATTACTACGAGCTATGAATTGAGTCGCACAACCAAGTGACAGATACCAAGCGAGATAGCATCAATCAACAATTCAATAACGACACTATACTCTAATATTGTTAGTCGCACGGCCGAGGTACACACCTCGTAAAGTGACAAGTTCGTTTGTAGGGGCTTAAATTTCCCATGCAGTAGAAGCAAGGTTCTGAGTACTACAACTAGCGCCATCAGCAAAGCCAAAGTAGGGTATCGAAGACTCGGACATCTGGAAATTAAACACAATGTCGCATAAGGGTAGAGACCAGATAACGACAAAAGAAAACTATAGTAACACACAAAAAGTATGATATAGTAAAAATACAAGTACTTGTGCACAAGTGATCTTATGCATAGTACTTCTTCAAGTACAACCCATTTCTGGGTTCACTCAAATGGATAACATCGTAATATTCTAACTCGTAAGCTCCTTTTTCCAAAACTCATTTAACGATATAAGGACCTCGCTACATGGCTTCAAATTTTCCATCTCCTAGCGTATCTCAATCTTGTTCGTAGACAATAGACATGAATTGGAGGCAAATTTGGGGTCCATAACCAATCCATTCCAGGGAATGCATTAGAAACATGTAGAATATTTGGGAGATAAGAGGACATGTAAAATTCCACTTTAGTATTATATGTATCAAAGTTGGGTCAACCAATTGCTCTAGTCAATGCATAGGACAATATGACATTCTGGTTGAGTATTTTTCCCTCATTAATAATGGTGTAAGTGAGTGTTTAAGTTACTTCACACACACCTAGGATTTATTTTTCCTAAGGTTTTTCCTTGTTTATTAGTCATAATTAGTCATTATCCAGTCTCCTATATTTTAGGGGAGAATATTCCACCCAAAGAATATTCTCTTCAGTTGACACTTCAGTTTAACTAGTTGAGTTGAGTCTAGATGTTGCATTGGTTTTGTCACCATGCAACATTGGGATCATCATCATGTTAATGCACACTTGCCTTGGGATCATCACCATATTGGTGCATTACCCTTGATTCCTTGATATACTCCTCACTACACTATGTTTAGTCAGTTGACTAGTTAACTTAGTTAGGTGGCAGTTCACTCCTGCAACTGCCTGAGAGACTAGACTAGGTGGCAGTTCACTCCCATAACTAATGGTGTGTGTCCATATCACTCTATACCACCACTATGGTACATTGTTTCTCCTCCAATGCGCATTCATTGAATTATACAAAGTAAATCAAGTGTAAATTATTCATTATTCAATACGCTTCATGAGAATTCTTCCATTTTTTTTATCCTTCCTCTTCTTTCTTAATTTCTCTCTACAAATGTGTGTAGTATTTTCTAGCTATATCTATTCTATGAAGGTTCAAAACATTTACATGGTATAAGATCCAACACACTGCTAAGCAAAATCTACACCAATTTTTTTTGCAAGTACAAAAGATTGAAGACAACAGAAAGATGGATTTCCAAAAATAATTCATTCTTACACCTTACAACTACTTTGCATGGAAGGAGAAAATAGTCATACATATCTGAACCAGAGGATTGTATAGGTTAACCTTGAATACAGACACAGAACCAACATCATCCATAGAAAAATTGAAGTACTTAAATCGAATGGATGAAGCATTCAGAACAATTTGCAGTCTTATTTCTCTCGATCTCCTTTTTCACATATATTCCTGTAAGACTCCCAATGAAGCCTGGACCACCTTGGAAGGACTCTTTAGAAAATAGGATGAGATGAGGGGAAAAATGATGGAGGTGGAATTGCTCACATTGGATCCAAAAAGCTTCGACAATATCCAATATTTCTTTACAAAATTCAAGGATTTACTGTCGCAACTCAAAGCTTGCAGGGTTGATAAATATAAGGAGGAGAAACAAATGGTTCTCACAATTCTCTCCAAAATTTGTCTTGAATTGTCTATGTTCGTGTCCACATTCCATTCAGTTAGATCCACCTATGGAGCCACCTGGAAGATACCTTCTCTTGAGGAATTTACCGAATCCCTGACACAAGAGCAAACCAAGCTCATCAACATGGGAAAAATCAAAGGCCCAAAGGTGCATGCACTTATTGTGCAAGATGGAAGCCATAAATATTATTAATATAAAGATAAAGGAAAAAGGAAAGCTCATGCAAATCCAAAGAAGGAAGGGTACTCAAAACCCTTCATCGATGCCTCTAGATCCAAAGGGGAAAAGGGAAGAAAAGGGGAGAAATGCACGTACTGCCACAAAGGATTCCATCTAGAATCTGCATGCATGCATAAACAAATAGATCTAATGACTCAAATACTTCAGCAAAACAACCTTGGATATCACATTCTCGAGGGTGCCAAGAAGAAGAAGCTAGAAGATCAGAATCCCAAGAAAGGAAATTCTAGCCATGCCTTGATTTCCATCAACTCCTCTCACGATGTTTGGATCATAGATTCAGGAGCATCACATCACATGGATGCCTCAAAAGTAGTCTATTCTTCATTGGATTCATGGAAAGGTCCTCTTATTCTGATGGGGGAAAACTCTTCAGTCAAAGTCACTGACAAAGGAATGATTGAACTCACCAACAGAAGCTTCGAGAATGTGTTGCACATTCCCAAACTCTCCATCAACCTTCTCTCCATGTATCAAATGACGAATTTCAACACCGGAAATAAATTCATACTCACGCCAAATGTAGTGGACATCTATGACATGCAAACCAACTCTAGGGTTTATGTCGGTGAGGTAAATCATCAGTCTAGATTGTATACATTTTCTGAATTTATTGAACCAGATTCTGCTTTACTGCTTACTCATGCTGATGAAAGTGGTAGGATATGGCATGAAAGGTTTGGACATTTGAATTTCAGTTACATGCAACAACTTAGAAAGCAAATATTGGTTGATGGTCTACCATACATCTATTTCTCTAAGGGAGTATGTGAGGAATGTGTTCTTGGAAAACACCCTCAAGAAAAATTCGACAAAGGAAAGTCTCAGAGAGCTTATGTGCCTTTAGATATGATTCATAGTGACCTCATGGGTCCTTTTCCACATCCATCGATAAAAAAAGTGAGGTTTGTTATCATTTTTGTTGATTATTTCTCACGTTTTACTTGGATTTACTTTCTCGAGCAAAAATCCGAGGTCTTTCAACACCTCAAAGATTTCAAAGCCCTGGTTGAGACACAGTCCGAAAAGAAAATCAAAGTCCTCCAAAATGATAACGAGGGAGAGTATGTCAATCATGAGATCCATAATATTTTCCATGAGGCATGGATTCAATTGCAACACACAATTCCCTATACTCCGCAACAAAATGGAGTTGCTGAGCGAAAAAACAAATCTCTAAAGGAGATGGCATCTTGCATGATGCATGCAAAGTCACTACCACATAGACTATGGGCCGAATCACTTAATTGTGCAACATACATCCAAAACAAATCTCCCCATAGATCTGTCAAGGATAAGACCCCCTACGAGGCTTGGAGCGGCCTCAAACCAGAAGTGACCCACTTTTGTATTTTTGGTTCATGTGCATGGGCCCAGATTCCCTCTGAAAAGAGGAAGGCACTTGATCCACTAAGCACTGAGTGTATTTTTTTGGATACCCTGAAGGTGTGAAGGGATATAGACTTATCGATGTTTTATCATACCAACTCATCATTGAGAAAAGTGTCCAATTCAAGGAAAGTGTCTCGCATGTACCTCAGCAACCGCATGCAGACACCTTCATTCTTCCATATGTCTGAGATGATGAGCATGCACATGCTGACTCTTCTTCAAATGAGAGTTTAGATTCAAAGGACTCAGATGATTAAGATACATAATCAGTATAGTTAGATGCAGAGTTAGAGCATCCAGATGCAGTTGTGGAGCCATAGCAGAGGCCCAAGTGGGCACAAAATACTCTTCAGGATGCAGGGGATCTCGTTGGTGATCCAAATGATACTAGGGGGACTCAATCTTATTTCGAGGAGCCTCCTGTTGCACTCACTGCCACTGAACCATTTCCCTCCAGGCATCTTTTCTTGGTTGAGTATTCAGATCCACAGTCTTATGGCAAGGTTGTTGGAAATCCCTTTTGGGAATCCACCATGTAGGAGGAGTACAACTCCCTCCTTGAGAACCAGACTTGGGATCTAGTTCCCGTTCCTTCTAGGAGGAAACTTGTCAGATGCATATGGGTCTACAGGACCAAGAGCACAGCAGATGGACAGATTAGCAGATACAAAGCTAGACTTGTTGTCAAAGGCTTTCAACAGGTGCATGGTATTGACTATGATGAGACCTTCACTCTAATAATGAAGATGGATTCCATACGACTGGCACTTTCCATTGCAACAACCAAGGGATGGGAAGTCCATCAGATGGACGTGAATAATGCATTTTTTGATAGTGATCTCTCTAAGGAGATCTATATGGAGCAACCCTAGGGATTTATGTAGGAATCATCTTTTGTCTATCGACTGAAGAAGAACCTTTATGGCCTCAAGCAGGATCTGAGGGCATGGTATGTCAAGATGGACTCCTACCTGTTGTCACAGAACTTTGTACGTTGTAAATCAGACCTGAATGTCTACATGCTCAGGATGGATAATTCACTTCTACTCTTGGTTCTGTATGTTGATGATTTATTGATCACCGGTTGCTCGACTTCAGCGATTGTTGTAGTCAAGAGGATTGTACATGACAAGTTTTTAATGATGGACATGGGTCCACTACACTTCTTCCTTGGACTCGAGATCAGTGAGGATGCATTAGGCATCAAACTGTCTCAGGCCAAGTATGCATGAGATCTCCTTGAGAGATTTCACACGACAGACTACAAGTTTTCTCCGACTCCTTTCCTATCAGGGGTCAAACTTGAGGATGACAGGGACACTCCATTGGTTGACAACACACTCTATAGACAACTAGTGGGGATCTTATTGTATCTTACACACTCTAGACCAGACCTGTCCTATGTAGTTGGCACGGTTTCTAGGTTCATGCAGGAGCCGCATGAGTTACATTGGAAGGTTGCAAAGTGTATCCTTCGATACATACAGGGCACCATCACCTTTGGGATTCATTATGCAACAGAATCTATATTAGATCTCATTGGTTTTACTGATTCTGACTAGGCTGGCGATAACACTAATCAAAAGTCCACATCTGGTTACTCACTTAGTCTTGGTTCTGAGCCTATCTATTGGTCGAGCAAGAAGCAAGCTATCATTTCTCTATCTTCAGCTGAGGTAGAGTACAAAGGGGTAGTTAACATAGCTATTCAAGTTATGTGGCTACAACATTTTCTCACTGAGTTGGGCATTCAGTTTCATCAACTGATTGTCATCTAGTGTGACAACCAGAGGACTCTGAAGTTCTGCAGAGATCCAGTTCAGAGGCAGCGGACAAAGCACATTGAAATCCACATGCACTACATTCGAGACTTAGTACATGAGGGGATCATCAACCTATAGTTTTTTCCTTTAGTAGAACATATGACATACATCTTCACCAAGACCTTCACTGAACAGAAGTTCCATTCTCTGCAAAGTCGTCTTGGAGTGAAGGAAACAATTGTCTAACAACTGTATTTCTTATTTTTACATACATTGTACCTTGAGGGGGGGTTTTCCCCTCTTCACTCACTTTATTTTCAGTGTATCTTTTGTATTTGGGTACCTAACATGGCCTCGTTGTCAGGCTCCATTCTTTATTTTCACCATAGTGATGTTAAGGGGGGGTGTTGGAGTTACTTCACACACACCTAGGATTTCTTTTTCCCAAGGTTTTTCCTTGTTTGTTAGTCATAAGTTGTCATTATCCAGACTCCTAAATTTTACGGGAGAATATTCCACCTGGAGAATATTCTCTTCAGTTGACACTTCAGTTTGACTAGTTGAGTTGAGTCTAGATGTTGCATTAGTTTTGTCACCATGCTAATGCGCACTTGCCTTGGGATCATCACTAGACTGACACATTACCCTTGATTCCTTGATCTACTCCTCAATACACTATGTTCAGTCAGTTCACTGAAGACTGGTCGACTAGTTAACTCAGCTAGGTGGCAGTTCACTCCCGTAACTACCTAAGAGACTAGAATAGGTGGCAATCCACTCCCGTAACTGTTGGTGTGTGTCCAAATCACTCTAGACCACCACTATGGCACATTGGTTCTCCTCCAGTGAGCATTCATTGAGTTATACAAAGTATATCATGTGTAAATTATTCATTATTCAATATGGTTAATGAGAATTCTTCCATTCTTTCTGTCCTTCTTCTTCTTTCTTAATTTCCCTCTGCAAATGTGTGTAGTATTTTCTAGCTAGATCTATTATGTGCAGATTCAACACAATTACAATGAGGGGTACCATGCTTCATGTAGATGATTGGAATCTTTCTCTACATACAATCTTCTTATAAGTCATGTTGCATACATGATAGGAGCTTTGAAGTTGATGGTAGGGTACAACTTGGAAGTTTTTGTTTTAAAGGTCTTTCCTTCTTCATACCACTCACTGATAATTTCATGATAATCTTTTATACGGGAAAATTCCCCTACCCATTGGTTATTCAAATATTGTTCTGGATGTGGAAACTTGTAACACACCTCCAAATCACTCGACATAAAAGAGGCTATGCATATGCCTTGATAATTTATAATCTTCTTGGTATTGACATTGGTGTGACCAAAAATCCATTGAATCATGTATGAATAAGGAAATATCCCAAGTCTAGTAGCATGATTGTGTAGATAAGATCTTCTGATGTTTCTTACTGCATCAATTTCTTCTCGTTGCCCCTTAGTTGGGTTTTCTAAGGATGGAAACCCCACTTCATCTTTGGATATCCAAAATAATTCTCCATACTGGTAAGCATTGTCGATGCTAATTTGGTTTGAAGTGCATGTGTAAATGAGCCCTTTAGGTGGAGGTTTCATCTTTGTAGTCACTATTTTTTTTGCTTTACTTTTTGTTTATTTTTTTCCATTGTTGATTTATGAGCCATGTATAAGAGTTTACAAACCACCCATTTTAAACAACGCGACACTTTAGCGAGGTTAGGTAATTAACTCAATCAAAACCAAAAACAAAGGTAGCAAGATTTTGTTTGCTTCAGATA
>ML781413.1:677826-711042 GCA_009831015.1 Picea engelmannii
TCTGGAAATTCCCTCCCCTTTTCTATTTTCCCAACTTTGTTTGTCCATTTCTTTTACCTCTTCTATACTTACCTGAATTCCCCTTTTCTTTTCTCCCTTCTATTCTCCCTTTCTAGTTACTATACTTAGTCATTTTTATTTAACAGGTTTGCGGGTTGGCAGACTCGTGATTTCTCACTTCCATTCATATTCCCATATCATGAGTCTGACTAAACGTAGTATTATCCTATACTTATCCATTTCTATAGTCGCGAGTTCACGGGTTCAAGCTTTTATATCCCATGTTCTGCGATATACATTTTTAACCCAAAAGATATACAATCTATGTTAAGAACCAAATATCAATATAGAATAGAAAAACCTTAGAATAAGTACTCAACGCCTTGAAAAAGAGATAAATTCAGATAATAAGCCTCTTCGAGGGGGAAACCTCCTTATGCCCACATAAATGTACAATTACAAGATGATTCAACATGAAAATGTCTCCTTGGTATATATAGGAGACTAGGAGGTATAATTACAACTAATGTCCTAAAGCGGACATAAATAAAATAACATTACTAATATAATATGCCCCAATTAAGGGGTAATGAGCCACTATTTAGGGCTTAACATGCCCCTCCCCTTGAGACAAGTGTTGTCTGCAACGCTTGATTAACTCTGGATGCTTCTGTATAAAAGACTCATCTTCCCAAGTGGAATCTTCAGTCGGTAGTTTCATCCATTTAATGAGATACTCTGAAATGGATCTATTCCTTAGCTGGTGAATTCTTGTGTCAGTGATGGCTTCAGGCTCCAATATGGTTTTTCCTTCCTCGTCAAGTTCTAGCAATATAGTTTGAACTGGGATCTTGTCACCTATAACCTTCTTTAAGCATGAAACATGGAAAACTGGGTGTATTTGTGAAGATGCAGGCAACTCTAATTTGTATGCCATAGTACCAATATTTTGCAACACCCTATAAGGGCCATAGTACTGTGGTGATAATTTATCATTGGATCACCCATTCTGAATTCTTGATGACCATCTCAATATATCGAGGACAGATCTCAAGTGTTATATCTGAGCACGGGGAATGATCGTTGTCGGATCTAGGAGAACCTGTACAATATTTAAAGTTCAACATGAAGCAAGCTTACAAAGTCCCAAAAACAGGAGGAACGTTCATCATCGGGCAAGACACATGGCTATAGTTCAACATTTCACTGACTAGAAAGTCAAAGGAAGGAAGCTCTCTAAACTTCAAACTCACGATATGCGAACTTGCGATAACATATGGGCCGTCGGATATGGATTAATTATGAAGGACCAACAGTCATTAGATCTGGTGAAGCTATAAGGTAGATAAGACCAGGAGTCATCCAAATCTCCAAAACTGTGAAGGAATCCTGGTTGTCCATCAAGGACAGTCATGGGTCATTGGATTTAGAGGACACGTGTCATAATATCGTCATTTTGCTGACTGGAAAATCAAAGACACGAGGTGATCTATTCTTCCAACTCGCAAAATGAGAAATGATCTGAGTTGTTGGATCAAGGAGAAATATGGTCTATTGATCCAAGAAGGAAACATAGTGAAAGATCATCTCTTCGCTAACTGGAAAGTCAAAGGAATGAGGTTTTCCAACCTCTCAAACTCGCGATATGTGAAATCGTGAAATAATCTTAGCCGTTGGATCAAGGATGAATCTGGGCCGTCAGATCCAAGAGGTAGTTCCTGACAGACCACGTCAGAAAGGATAGGTGGAAGTCTACGTCAGCAAGGACATGTGGCGCAATCATACAAGGACAAGTGTCAAGTTTACTCGGCATTTCATGCCACTGGAAATCACAATTATGAGTGACACGTGGAAGCCACTCATCTTATGACACATCATTGAGTGACGCAAGAATGACATCACTCTGGGATTTTAGTTTCAGGATTTTTAGCATCAATACTCCACCAAAGTCCTGAAAGCTGAAGTTCCAAGACAGAGGATAGTCGTTCGATCACCACGGATCGTGGACCTTTGATATGAAGAGCGAAGTGCTCAAATGACTAGCCAGTGGTCACATCTCGTGGTCACATCGTCGAGAGCTAGAGAGCAAAGCTAGAGTTGCCAAGATCCATTTTGGAGTTTGTGACATGAAGAGTCGAGACGACTCTTCATAGAATCCAGGAAACATGAAACGTGAAATGCATTTTCAGACTTGGCCCCTGGTCACTGCCCGTGGTCACGTGAGTGGAAGGAGATAGCATTTCTAGGCTCCATTTCAGGTACCGGAAGTTGGAGGATTCAAGGGACTCACAGGAGAATCCTCGAAACACAAAATTGTGAAATGCAGTTTCAATTTAAGTTGTGATCACCGCTGGTGGTCACGTTGGAGGAAGGAGCTAGAGAAGCCAAGCTCCATTTCGGGGTTCACAATATGTGGATTCAAGAAGACTCTGAAATGTGAAATCATGAAATGCCTTTTTGAATAGGGTTGCGGTCACAGCCATTGGTCATGTCATCGAAGATTTAAGGGAGGAGCTAGCATGCAGCTAAGCTCCATTTTGGAGATCGCGACTTGGAGAGTCGAGATGCCTCATCTCCAGATGCCTGAAATGAGAGTCGTGAAAGTGCCTTATGAATAGGCATTTGGTCACCGTCAAAGGTCACCTGAAAGGAAGGGGCTTATCCAGAAGAGCTATCACCCACTGTGAAGTTTTCTTTAGGAAGAGAAAAGGCGCCAAAACGCATGAACGCGTGGATTTTCTCTTAGTAACTGCTAGAACAAAGTGATTGCATTTTCCAGAGAATTTGAGGAGCAGTAGGGTGGTTTCCAGAGGGGCCGAAGAGCCTCGGTGTAACTATTAGAGACCAATGATGGTTTCTACTAGAGAATTCAAAGAGTCTTCAGGGTGATCGACAGAGAAGACGAAGAGTCTCGCGACAACTGCCAATGGAGTGTAAACTCATCATAGAGTCGACTGACAGATGGAAAAGGGTCGAAGACTGTTACAGTCAGTAAAGCCAAAAGATATTAGGAGAAGGGCCAGTGATGATGAACCCAGAAAAGTGTATGCAGTGGGATAGCACATGCAGCATGCACAAGGTGCAAAGAGACTATAAAATGCAGAACAAAGAAGAGATTGGTGTTGCGATTTTTAAGAGTGTGTTATGCAGGTAGAAGAAGGGAGTCTAGAGGAGAAACAATGCAGCAGAAGGAAAGAACAGAGATGTATAATTGATACAGTAAAAGAAGGTTGAGATGGACATGCAAAGATATAGTAGAAGATCAGAAATCTCAAGGAGATGCAAGCAAAGAGACACTGATACAAGAGAGCATAGCAGCATAACAGAACATTGATAAACCTGGTAAGCCAATGACAACTATTGAATCAATATAATAAATTCACAAAAATCAATTTTTTGTATTTCAGGGAGGTTGGGAGGTGCTAGGAAGGACTGTTATCCTCTAAGTTTCAAATGGGTGCTTGAACACAATGAGGTGTAGCTACCATCTAGTAGCATCCAGTCAAAACAGGGTGGCAGGGTGGCGCTAGGGAGAACATTGGCCCTCTATTATACAAGTTGGTGCCTGTGTGACTGGAAGTTGGTGCTTCCATCTAGTTGGTGCTGGAGCAGTGAGGGAGTTGGTACTTCCTTCTAGTGGGTGATAGAGAAACCAAAGAGTTGGTGCTCTCAGCAAGTAGTATCTTGCAAAACAGAGGTGGTAGCCTCATTATGAGTTGGTGCTCATAAGAATGATAATGTACAGAAAATAATTATCATATAAAGAAGAAGAGGTTTTCACCCTTTATGGGTTTCCTCAGGAATATTTGTCTCTATACTATATATGTGTGTGATTGATGTTGAATACTCTATTGCTTATTTATTGTGATCATCATTGAGAAATTTCGTAATAAATTTAAAATAAATGGATATAATTGTTTAAGCATACTGACAATTGATTCACCCCCCCTCTCAGTTGTCCAACAAAATTTTCGAAGGAAGGGCTTGAAAATGGAATTCATCAACCCTTGGAATGTGGAAGGTGCATTTGTAAGGCCAAAAGGCATGACCAAAAATTCATAATGGCCTTCATGAGTTCAGAATGTTTTTTTGGGATATCTTCTTCCTTCATTCTAATCTGATGATACCCTGAATGAAGATCCAACTTTGTGAAATAGATTGCTCCATGTAGTTCATCTAACAATTCATCAATGATGGGAATGGGAAAATTATCTTTAATAGTGATCTTGTTGAGCTCTCTATAATATGGACACATACACCATGATCCATATTTCTTGAACACCATTACCACCGGTGCAGAGTAAGAACTTTGGCTAGGTCTAATAATGCCAGCCTCTAACATTTCTTCAACCATAGCCTCAATTTCACTCTTATGTGCATAAGGGTATCTGTATGGCCTGATGTTAGGAGGAACACTCCAAGGAATTAGGTGAATATCATGATCATGATTTTGATTGGGTGGAAGACCTTTGGGAATATCTTCAAACACTTTGGAATGCTTATCAATGATCCCTTGGAGATCTAGATGGCTTAGATGTTTGAACATCTAGTGAGCATAGTTTTGAAATAACACCTTGATGCCCCTTTTTTAATAATTTTTTCATGCCATTAGAGCTTATCACCTTATCGGGTTTCCCTGTGATACCTCTTAACTCAATTTCTTTTCCTTCCAATGAAAATTTCATGAAAAGTTCTTGAAAATTAAAAGCCATTGTTCCTAATGGTTGTAGCCATTGTTCCTAATGGTTGTAACCATTGGATTCCTAGTACAACATCAACACCACCCATGGTTAGAGCAATCATTGGACTATTAATTACATATTCCCCCATAGTAAGATTGGTCTTATTGCATTTTCCTGAGCAATTGATAGTTCCTCCATATGCAATCATTACTTGAAACTCTGGTGCTGGATATACAAAGAAATTGAGATCTTTGGATAATTTATAGTGAATGAAAGTATGAGTACTGCCAGAATCAATTAGGACTATTACCTTTTTCTTTTTTATATATCCTTTGATCTTGAGGGTTTGAGGAGTGTTAATTCCAGCCAATGCATTACACGATATTATGGGAGTCAACTCTTCAGATGAAATTGATTCTATGTTTTCATCTCGAGATGGTTCTTGTTCATGTTCTTGTTCTTCTTCCTCTTCACAATCTATGTAGAATATTTTTTTCTCACCACACTTATGTCCATTACTATACTTGTTGTCACAATTAAAGCATAAACCCTTTGCTTTTCTTTCCTCCAATTGTTGAGGTTTCAACCTTGTAGGTTGAGGTGTTTTAGAAGAAGGAGCATTATTCTCTCTATGGATGTTAGGATTGGTCCTTCTAGTAGCCATAGCCATATTTTTACTTTCAACATTTCTTGCCGCATTCTCCAATGATTTGGGTTCCCAAAGGCGAACCTCATGTTGAATGTTATCTCTTAAATTTCCTATGAATACATCAATCAAGTGCTCATCTAGAATATATGTTACCTTTATATTCAATCTTTGGAAGTTCTCAATGTGCTCTATAACTGAACCCTTTTGCTTGAGATTTATCAATTGGCTAAAGAAAGTATTGCTCTATGTATCCTCATAGTGTGCTATAATTTCTTCTGTGAAAATTGTCCAAGTGACGAGTGATTTGCAAGAACACAGCCATCTATACCATACAAATTGATTAGGTTCTAAATATAAAGAAGCAATTCATACCTTTTGTGTATGTGGCACATTATGTAGATCAAATAATTGCTCCATCTGAAGTATCCATGTGATAGGGTACTTGCCATCAAACTTCCTCATATCGATATTAGGAACGTGGTTGGTCTTCAACCCAAAGTTAGAGTTTCTCCATTCTTGATTCACCTTCCTTGTGTCCTCATCATGAATTTCATGGGATACATTTTCACTTTCAGGTGTCCTCTCTATTACGAATTTTTTCAATCCTTACATGAAACCATCCATCTTTGCCTCCAACTTAGCTTCCATCTCTTGTAGTTCATATTTTGTTACTATATTCTTTTGTAAATCATTTATGTCCCTACTCATTTCTTAACCTTCATTAAGATTCCAAGTAGGATTGTCTAGAGGCTTACTTGGTGTATAATTCCCCTTTTTTGGGTGGCATGTTGGCCAAGTATCACTTTTGAACCTTGATTTTGAGGTGGTTATGCTAGACAATATTTCTTCTATTGTTTCTCCAAAGTTTCAGCCCTTCTGAGTATGAAATTTTATTTTTTGTAGTTCAATGATATTTCTTGTCTACAATTCCATAGGTCTGATCAAAATTGGATGTGCCAAGTTGAATTTACAGTAGCTTCCCCACAACTTTCTGATTTTTGGCCTTTTCATGCGATCTCATTTGTATAGCGTGCCCCGCACAACATAATTGATATAAAATTATGAAACTCATACCAGAAATACTACAGAATGTCTGCTATCCAATGAAACTAGTCTCACTCAATTTGGATACTCTAGGAAGAAGTTATGATTGTTTTACCTGGAACACCTTCTTGAGACTAGTCAATAGGACTAGTCAGATACCCTATCTTCCACAGGGTGTATATACAAATGTAATATGACCTAGAAGATAAAAATTTTACCAAAAATACCTTACTAATTTATGTGAATAGCCTCCAGAGTTCAGGGTCTGAAACGTTATAGAAAAAATTTTATAGCGAAAATTCTGTAATGACTCAGTTTAGTATGATTCCAGAACCCTATATTGCACAGGTTGTATCTCTGAAAGTATAAGGCCTTGGGAGATGAAATTTTAACCCAACGTACCTTGATCCGTCTACTAAATACCCTTCAAGCAGCTTTAGAGTTGAGGCACTAGCCTTCTCAACTCAGAGAGGGCTCTCTCGTGTCACTTGATATTTCTTTGGAAATCGATGGCTAGATTTGGTTTGTTTTGGGGGGTTTTAATAAAGTTGTTGGCAATGAAGGGGAGGAAAACATGGGGATATGGAATCAAAATTCCTGAAAATGAATGAAAACATTGATCAGTAGGTAGAACTCTCCAAAGGATAAAGGCTAAATGAGGCAATGAATCTAAGTTGAGAATTGAGATTTGTAGAGTGTAAGAGAAAAGGGGAAAGACAAGTAATTGCATCAGAGCATTAATAAAATGAATTTTGAATTAGTTATAAAGACAATTACACAATTTAAATTGCTTAGGCCAAGAGCATCATAAGATGAATTATGGGCCTTTAACTCTCCAATTTAAACAGAAGAAAATGGAAATGGAATTAAAGAACACATGAAATACAAACAATGAAGGAGGGAAAAACTCATATCATAGCCATTAGAATCTTTTCATAAATAGTTCAAAATGATTCTACATATGTATTCAATTCAGTCCCAGAAAAAATACAATAGAGTCCAGAACCACCATAATTGTGCCCTTGCACTTCTACCCACCACTAATGCACTCAGAACCTCAGTGTGCAACCGGTTACAATAACTGAAATGAAATGTTTCAACTTCTACAATGATTACAAATGATAGTTTTCAGAAAAAATAAAACGTTTCATGATCCCTGCAGATTCCTCTGACGCTCCAGATCCTTCCTTTGCCATGTTCTCTTTGAAATTTCACTCATAATATTTCAAATATAATTACATTTATCCATATTCTCATTAAACATTTGGGAATAATATATTTGAAATAAAAATAATTCCCAAATATTTTCTATCCTGTAGAATTAAATTTCCATAATTTAATTCATGCCGATGGTTCTCTTAAAACCATGTCTTGTTTTCCCCAATTCACCATTTCACTGTAAAAAACATTTACTGTTAGTATTTCCCTGTGAAAAACATTTACTGTGTAATGTTTTTCCAATTTATCGTTTCACTATGAAAAAACATTTACTGTGTTTTTTCCAGTTTATCGTCTTTGGTAAAATACCTTTTATCTTCTTCTTTTACTTTTGTAAATCTTTGGATAAAGAATTATACAAGTCTTCATCCACGTGAATCTTCCCATATTTTTCATGGAAATATACATTAATTTCTTAAATCTTACCTCTGTAAAACCTTTTCACCATGAGGAGGAATTTCATTTATTAGAAATTCCACAATTGTTGTTGAAATGTACTCCTAGAAAAATGCCGCACATTAAACATATGATAAATGGTGCATTTATTACATCAGGGCTTGGGGTGGAGTGGTTTAATCCAAACTGCTTTTACCTCCGATGTGCTCCACGTAAAAAGACATGTCCACCAAATAAACCACGGTAGTTTTCCCCAACCTACCTTCACATAATTAACCTCCTCACTACTCCAATCCCTGATATGTATGTGCGCCCTCCATCCAACCTTTGACTTTTCCACCTTATAAATTGATATGCGTGCCCATGATTTGACATGATTCCATAAATTAAATATTGGATTAAATATTAATATAAATATTTTAATATAAATATATTTATATTAATAATAATAAACCCTTTTTCTATTTTCTAAGGACTTTGGGCATATGAGGCTTAACACATGACTTTGTGGATAGGATAAGGGTGTTTAATAAAAGGAATATTTTTTATTTTCAACGGGAATATGAATATAAGGGTTAAAATGAATGAAGTAATGGAACTAAGGGATTTAGATAAGACTTAAGGTTAGGTATAGGCTTGGGATATTCGGCAAATTTTTTAACTCATGGAGGACATGACTATTTTGGATGATCAATTGAGTGAAGGATTTAGGTGATGGGAGCTTGATGGAGCTAGTGAAAAAGTCTTAAAATCTAAGTGGAAAGATAACACAAGGACAAGCTGCTTTGGAAAAATAAAATCCAAATTAGCAGGTGATAACACCATCAACTTCCGATATCGAGGGTTGGAAAAAACGGTTTTGAGTAGACCGCTTTTCACCCCGATGTACCTCTAGTGTCGCCACACGTTTACAAAAAGAAACGTGGTATTTTCCCCTACCCGCTCTCACATAATTAAATATCGTGTTATTTCATTGCCCGATATGGGTCTTTGTCGTTGATGTGGGTCGTTCCATGATCTATGGTCCATCGGGCCCCACATTTTGTGCCTCCGCTATATTGGCCCTTCTCTGCCAAATGTAGCCCGATCCTCCAAATCACGCTGTATCTCTACACTACTTTAGCCCTCTACTAAATATGAAATTTGTAGTCCATATCGAATTGTTATGGTGATAATATATGCTTCTATTGGGGATGTTATCCTCCCAGTGAGTTAGCAAAGAACTTGTAGACCTAGTGCCTCATCCATTGGGATACTCCCAAAACATGTGTGTGTACCCTGCTTCGACCTGTCACCAGTGTCTGTTGAAAACCAAACTCTGCACACTACTCTCAAATGGATACTGAACACTGAATACACTGCTAAAATCTGACTATACACACTACTAGAAATCCAAACTGAAAAATGCTTGACCAACAAGCTTATTTTCATACTCCTATCTACTCTAAAATTGCTTGAAATGAATACTCAATCAAGTGATGCTAAAGTTCCAATGAAACCAATCAAGCAATTGGCTTCCCAATTTTTCTCCGATCACATCTTTCTTAAGTAGGCAGACAAATGTAAACGATGGCAGTTGAAAACAAAATGTGAATCCAAAATTGGAGCTTATGAATGAAACAAACTCCTCCTTCACTGAAGATTGTAATAGGATGGCCACAAGATCTTGAAAACCATGAAAAAACATTTCTTCTTGATGAGCAAAAACAAAAATACAAGCCTCTTTCATAAGTGTTTGCTTCTCTTGCTCTATCTCTTCAGTTTTAAGAATATTTTGAAATGAAATTGCAGCAATAGGTTTGTCTCCTCTTCCATGCATATCAACAAAATAATTCATCCATTCTTGAACATATTCAAATGTGACAGCCATATTATGTACATCAAGGATATCCTCTTGTTCATCAAACAATTATGATTTGATTTTATTAACCTTTTGGGAAAAAAATTGAGGACTGTCATTTTGACTTCAAATGAATGAACGGAAATAAATTCTTGTTCATAACCTTCTTGTAAATGTGAAAAGCTAACATCATGAACTATTTCACAGTCTAGAGTTCCCATGGATGCATTTTCAAAACAATGATTTTCAAATGAATCAAATAAAACAATTGCCTCCTCATTATCTTTCTGTATTTCTGATTGAAAAATGGCATATGTTGTTTTGTTGCTTTCCTGAAGTTCTATGTCATTTGTTTGTTCATTGCTAGAAGTTTCCATAAATGCATTTTCAAAATCCTCATCCATGTCTAGGCCACTTAGAATTTGAACAACCATATCATTCATAGGGGGATAAAGACAACCTTGAAACACTTTGTCTTGCTGAATATCTTCATCAAGTTCAGGGGAAGGAAAATGACTTTCAACAACAATTTCTTGATCAACTTCACCTTCAACCAAAAGAGGGGATACTATTTGTTGTTGGGATGAATATTCATAAAGGGCTTCTATGATTTCATAATTCATACACTCTTCATCACCAAAAACATTTTTAAGGTACTTAATGAAGTGTTCACAACATTCACAAAAATCTTCAAACACCAAGGGTGAAGGATTACATTCTCCATAATTCTTAAATAATATTATAAGGAAATCTTTAAGAGAGTATAAGCTTCCCGGTTTTAAACCTTCATACCATAATCTTGCTTTCCCATCTAGAGTAGCCATAAACGTTTTCATCAAACAATCCTCATGAAATTCAACCCCAACTTACATATGTGCATGTGAAATCTAATCAAGTGCAAGGCAGCATCATTTCCTTTCTCATCTTCGAATTTAGGCAAATATTTTTTCCAATTTATGTGAGGAATATGATTTGGAAAGCTAGGAATATGAGATCAATTCATTGGATCATACCTTGCACATATTAAACTCATCTCCAGACAGTGGAATCGCCAATGATGTTTTGGAAGCTAGATTCTGCATTGACAGTGGAGTCGCTAGTGAAAATTTAAATTTATGGATTCTTCTACCAGTGGAATCACCTTCAAACTGATTTTTTGATGTGTGGAGTCGTCGGAGAAGGAATACAGTGAATATGTGCCTAAGTGTTTGTTGCTCTCAGAACTTAGAACTCAACCATGTCGTTCTTTCCCTGGGAAAAATTTTCAATTTTGTCCCCGACAACGGCGCCAGAATGATATCACTCTGTAAATTTTGTCCAGATGATAGAAAAACAACAAAGGTAACTATTTCAACTAGCTTTAGAGTTGAGGCACTAGCCTTCTCAACTTAGAGAGGGCTCTCTCGTGTCACTTGATATTTCTTTGGAAATCAGTGGCTAGATTTGGTTTGTTTTGGGGGGTTTTAATAAAGTTGTTGGAAATGAAGGGGAGGAACACACAGGGATATGGAATCAAAATTCCTGAAAATGAATGAAAACATTGATCAACAGGTAGAAATATCCAGAGGATAAAGGCTAAATGAGGCAATGAATCTGAGTTGTGAATTGAGATTTGCAGAGTGTAAGAGGAAAGGGAAAAAACAAGTAACTGCATCAGAGCATTAATAAAATGAATTTTGAATTAGTTAAGAAGACAATTACACAGTTTAAATTGCTTAAGCCAAGAGCATCATAAGATGAATTCTGGGCCTTTAAATCTCCAATTTAAACAGAAGAAAATGCAAATGGAATTAAAGAACATAGGAAATACAAATAATGAAGGAAGATAAAACTCATATCATAGCCATTAGAATATTTTCATAAATAGCTCAAAATGCTTCTACATGTGTATTCAATTCAGTCCCAAAAAAATTACAATAGAGTCCAGAACCACCAAAATTGTGCCCTTGCACTTCTGCCCACCACTAATACACTTAGAACCTCTAACACTTATACAATTTGAGTTCCTTGACACCGACGCCCTCCCAACACAACCCGCAGGTTAGAAGGTCCACGTCGAAACAGGATCTTTCCTTTTTCCACAGCCCGAATAACTCTAATCGGTTCTTCTATTTCCCTATCGGGAAATCTTCACCCACAGCAAACTCTCACTGGATCCCCTTGTTACACTTAGGAGATCGTAATTCACGCTTTCGCGAATCTGTATGTCGAGCATTGGTCTCTCAAATCCCCGAAACCCGACAATAGTCAACGCTGACCTTTTTCCTTCGGGATTTTCCCTATCGCAATTTTGGCACTCGCGATGTCGAGCAACTTGTCTCACCGACTCCTGAATCCCGATATGCAGAAACTCTGATGCACACGTGAGTTTGACTTTTCAACGCTACCTCAACCCTGTCGGGACTTCGGACTTCACGGTATCATGAATCCTGATGCAATTGTTTCAGGACTTCTTGCCGCAAAACCCCGAAATAGCGTGCCACCTGTCCACTCATTGAATCTTGTGGCCCCACACTATTCCCTTAGTTGTCGGGATATCGCGTTTCCCAATTTTGCAATTCCCGTTGCAATGTTCACGGGACTTCAACCCACGAAACCCCGATATGGCCAACCACGAATAAATCCAACAGCCCTTGTGGCCCAGATCTACGGTCCTGCCCCTCCTGAGCTTTGAACCTTTAGAGAATACTCGCGGTATCTCCCCTGCTCCTCCATGAGATCTGACGGCTCACGAAAATTCACGAATCCTCCTCGAAGAATTTTGACCGTCCGTTCTTGCTTTGAGAACCTCTGCACAACTGACTAAGTTGCTCCTCTCTACGGAACTCACCCTCCTGTGCTCAAATTTACGACGCCTCTGGAAAACTTCAAGGTACTACTTCTTCTGTGTTGTCCTTCAACTGTTTCGAATGCCTTATCCTTCCTCATCTTCCTTATAACTCTGAGTCTTCAAGAAGACTCTTGGCACTCCTTATGGCAACCTTCAGACACTTCCAAGCATTGAATCCTTCCGACCCTGCGCACACCTACAGCAGTAGTCCCTCAATGCTTCACTAAGGTTCGCAACCCTAAGACTTCACTCGGCCTGCACACTCATCGCACGGCTCCTATGCCTATCTACACCTCAGAGTGAATGAGAACAAAAGTTATCTCTATCTAAACCCTTTGTCAATGCACTCCTTGCGGACACCTCAAATGCACTCCTTGTAGGAATCTGGCTCAAATAGAGAAACAATTGAAACTCATTCCTACTTCCTCTCAGACTTCAAAATCAAACATGAAATCATATACACAGTATATAAAGCAAATGCATAACAGGAAGCAAACATCCATGAGCATATCATTCAGCATCAATATACAAAGAACAAACATAAAACCATGAATTTGGATCAAACTCTTCTATTAATCCAAAGATCTGTACATCGGTGTTCTTACACAGCTCTTTGCTTCTCCTCTATGCTCACTACTGATCTTCCATCCTGTTACAATACACAATGAGGGTGTCTATATCTCGTTTCCCTCTTGCGCTCTAAAACTGTCTAATCTACACATTCAAGTCTACCTACTTGCATTAACTACTTTAAATGCCTTCTATCTACTAAGGACGAGAGAGAATTGCTCAAGGTCCATTTACATTATACAAGTGCACTTCATTAAATTCCCACATTTATGTTCGTGCATCAACTCCAAGAGAAATTCAAAATTTGTGATGGCTTGTCTAGCTATCCTTCGCTTCCGCGCTAGCTCGCTTGATGTTGGAGATGCTCCTAAATCATACTCCCTCGCTTGAAAATTTTCATGGGCTCCTGCCCATGAGTTCACGCACAGTCTATCCATGCTTCTATATCTCTGCTTCATTCTCCCAGCTGGCATCTTCAACTGGATGGTTCTTCCATTTGACCAGATACTCAAAGTATTCTTTCCGCTTGGTCTTCTTGCTCACTCTTTTATCCAGTATCTTCTCCATCTGTGGATTTTCTGCAACTGGCATCTGTTTTTTCCACTGGATCACTGGCTACTCATCTCCAGTCTTTTATTCCTTAGCTCTATATGGGTACAAATCCGAGATATTGAATATCGGAGAAATTTTGATCCCATCGGGTAATTCAATCTCGTAAGCATTTGCCCCAAATTTCTTCAAGACCCTACATGGCCTAATTTTCTTCATTTTCAACTTATTATATGTTCCCCTCGGGAACCTTTCCTTTCTCAAATGTGCCAGAACCAAGTCACCAACCTCAAACTGAAGTTGTCTTCTATGTTGATCTTCCCTGCACTTATACTCCTGGCTTGAATTCTGCAATCGCTCCTTCACCTGGATGTGAAGTTCTTTCATCGCCTATGTGAATTCTTCTACACTAGCACTCCTCATTGCAGTTTGTTCTGAATCCCTTGGTTCAAAAATTCCTCTTGGCTGCATGCCATAGACAACCTAAAATGGACTCTGCCCTGTGCTTCTATTAATTGAGTCGTTATAAGAAAACTCTGCATGTGGTAATATGTGGTCCCACTAGTTGTGGTGTTCTGTCACCAAGCTTCTCAGCAAGTCTCCTAGAATTCTGTTTACCACTTCTGTCTGTCCATCCGTCTGAGGACGATAAGCTGAACTAAATGACAAGTTAGTTTCCATCTTCTTCCATAAGTTCCTCCAAAAATTCCCTATGAATTTGGTGTCTTGATCTGAAACTATACTCCTTGGTAATCCATGAAGTTGAATGACCTCTTTGAAAAACAGATTCACAATGTGAGTTGCGTCACTGGTTTTCTGACATGGAATGAAGTGTGCCATCTTGGAAAATCTATCCACCACCACAAAGATTGAATGAACACCTCTTTGTCTTCTTGGCAACCCCAATATGAAATCCATGCTAATCACATCCCACGGCCTCTCTGGTATGGGAAATGGTTGATAAAACCCCGCATTCTGCTTCCTCCCCTTCGAATGTTGGAAAATTCTTCATCTGTCTACGAATATATTGACGTCTTCTTGCATTCCCAGCCAAAAATATCACTCATTTAGCTTTGCGAACATCTTGTTGTGACTAAAGTGTCCTGCCAATCCTCCACTGTGTTTCTCCTTCAATAAGTTCTCCCTCATGGAGCATTTCGGAATACACAGTTGATTACCCTTCAACAGTAATCCTTCCTGAATCATGTACTCTATCCATTGGCTTTTATCTCTGAGAATTGGATTCTCAGCTGCATCATACGCCTCCCTAAAATCTGGATCATCTGCGTACATGTCCCTGAGATCATCAAAACCCAACGTTTTGACTTTGAACTCCTGCAACAGCAACCACTTCCTGCTCAAAGCATCAGCCACTTTGTTAGCAGTATCAGAAATATGTTTTATCACAAAAGTGAAATTCTTCATATACTCAACCCATTTAACATGTTTCTGATTCAACTTCTCCTATTGAGTCACAAACTGCAATGCATGATTGTCACTGTATAAAACAAACTCTTTCGGGATCAAGTAATGTCTCCATTTTTTCAATGCTTGAACAATAGCATAGAAATCCTTATCATAAGTGGAGTACTTCACTTTTGATTCATTCAGCTTCTCGCTGAAGTATGCTATCGGCCTGTCTTCCTGACTCAAGACTACCCCTATTGCAAACCCACTTGCATCACATTTCACTTGAAATGTTTTCTGGAATTCTGGCAACACCAAAACTGGTTGTTCCGTGATCTTCCTCTTCAACAGATTAAAACTCTTTTCAGCTTATTTTGTCCAATTAATAGACTTGTGTCTTTTCTTCACTATATCCATCATCGCTGAACTAATTCCACTGAAATCCCTAATGAACTTTTGGTAGAAACTAGCCAATCCATGAAAACTTCTCACCTCGAAAATATTCTTCGGTGATGGCCAACTTTTGATCACTTCCACCTTATCTGGATCCATCCTCAACTCATTTGCAGAAATAACAAATCCCAAGTAAATGAGCTCTCTCTTCATGAATGAGGATTTCTTCATATTTATCAATAGCTTCTCCTGCTGTAATTTCTGCATTACTGTAGCCAAATGCTTCAGATGCTCTGCCACTGTTTTACTGTAAACTAATATGTTGTCCAAATACACAATAACAAATTTCCCGATGAACTCCCTCAGGACTTCGTTCATCAACCTCATGAAGGTACTCAGCGCATTGGTTAAGCCAAACGGCATAACAAGACATTCATACAACCCTTCATTGGTTTTGAATGTTGTCTTCCATTCATCACCTTCTCTCATGCAAATTTGATGATAACCGCTTTTCAAATAAATCTTTGAAAAATACTTTGCTCCACTCAAGAAATCCATCAGATCATCCATCGTCGGCAATGGAAATTTGTACCTGATGGTTATCTTGTTGATCTACCTTGAGTCAGTACACATCCTCCATCCTTTGTCTTTCTTTGGACTGAGTATTGTTGGAACATCACATGGACTCAAGCTTTCCCTGACCAAACCTTTGTCCAACAAGTCTTGGACTTGCCTTTTAATCTCTTCATTCTCTTGTGGCATCAACCTGTACGCGGATTTGTTTGGAAAACTGGCTCCTGGTATGAGATCAATGTGATGACTCACACTTCTGATCGGTGGTAATGAACGAGGTAATTCATCCACTACTATGTCAGCGAACTCTTCCAACAGTTCCTGAACCTCTTCTGGTAAATCATCTACCCTAGTGTTGGTCAAAACAATCTTCGGTTTCCTAACCACAATGAACTATGGATCCTCCTTCTTCTTGACCTCTGTAAGAAGTTCCTTCCCACTCATGAGAAGTATTGTGTTGCTTACTTCCGGTTTCACCTCCTTATCCTTGATTGGAAGCAACATGTGTGTCCTCCCATTCTTCTCCAAGGTGTATGTGTTCATTCTCTCATCATGAATCACATTTATGTCATATTGCCATGGTCTACCCAGCAATAGATGACAAACATCCATAGGAATGACATCACATAATATCTTATCATTATATCCTCCTATATTGAATTCAACTAAACATTGTTTAGTGATAGTTACCTGGTGTCCTTTTTGTAGCCATGAAACTCTATATGGGCTTGGATTATCAGTCGTCTCCAACTCCAGCTTCTCTACCATCTCTGTAGAAATGAGATTATCCGTAATACCACTATCCACGATGACCTTGCATACCATGTCCTTGGTCTTGCAAGTAGTCCTAAAAAGTCTAGTCCTTTGGACTGAACTCTCCACCTCCTTCTCTGGTGTCAAAAGGACTTTTCGCATCATCAGCGATCTTCCGCCTTCAACGTCTTCTGCCTCAACATCCCGCCTCTATTCTTTGGTGATGTGAGCTTCTCCTCCTTCCTTCTTTTTATCTGGACACTCATAAGACTTGTGCCCATTCTTTCCACACATGAAGCATGTTATTACTCCACCTCTTCCTCTTCCTCTACCTCTAGTATGAGGAAAAGTGTTATTGTCAGCATAATCTCCTCTCTGCTCAGTATGCTACCCTCGTTGTTCAGTATATTGCCCCTGCTGTGAGGTTCCACCTCTCTCAGTTCGAGTCGGAGGTTTCTTCTAGTCCTCTTTGGGCTTCTAATATTTTTCCTGGGCAATTGATTTGCCTCTAGGATGACTTCTGCCTCGGCCTCTTTGACCTTTCTTTCGACTCATCTTCTCTTCCACTTTCAGAGCCATCTGATAAGCATCTTCCATCGTTCATATGGTTACCATGCTCGTCTCATCCTGGATATCATATCTCAGGCCATTCATATATCTAGCAACCTTTTCATCATCGCTCTCCCGATGACCTGCCCTGATGTTCAGTTTATAGAATTCCTCAGTGTATTCTTTCACTGTCATCAGCTTCTGTCTCAGGTTCTGTATCCTCCTTAACAGAGTAATTTGATCATCCCTGGGAATGAATTTTTCCTTCATCTTCGCAATCATTTTGTCCCAGCTTTTGATCTTTTGCTTGCCCTTGCAGCATCTGTCAGCTTGTAGTTCATCCCACCACAATGATGCATGTCCTTTCAATCTCATGGAAGCATGCTTGACTTTCTTGTCCTCTTCAACATCTTCATAGTCGAAGTATATATCTAGAGCTCTAATCCAATCTAGAAGCTCCTCTGCATCCAAGTTTCCCTCATAAACTGGAATGTCCACTTTCGCCCTTGCACCCATCCTAGCAATAGCTCTGATCAAACATTCGTTTGATGCATCTTCAGCTGCAACTTCTTCTTCACATTCAGCCTCAACTTCACTCTCAAAATCACTAAGATCCCTAGCACTAACTATGCATATTTGCGTTGTCTCCATGTCTTCGAGTCTAGCTCATGGATCGTGCATTTCTCTCTCCATGGTTGGATCTGTCATCTACCTGCCTCTTCTTCTCGGCATTTCCCTATCCTTTGGTGGATCGGGTGTTTGCATGTCCCTTCTCCTTGGTGGCATGGTGAAATCTTCTTTTTCTTCTCTGCTACAAAAATCAAAGAACCTTTCTGTGCTCTAATACCAAACTGACGTCGATGCCCTCCCAACACAACCCGCAAATCGGAAGGTCCACATCAACACAAGATATTTCCTTTTTCCACGGCCCGAAGAACTCTAACCGGTTCTTCTATTTCCCTATCGGGAAATCTGCACCCACAACAAACTCTCACTAGATCCCCTTGTTACACTTAGGAGATCGGAATTCGCGCTTTCGCGAATCCGTATGTCGAGCGTTGGTCTCTCAAATCCTCGAAACCCGACAACAGTCAACGCTGACCTTTTTCCTTCAGGATTTTCCCTATCATGATTTCGGCACTCGTGATGTTGAACAACTTGTCTCACTGAATCCCGAATCCCGATATGTCGAAACTCCGATGCATGCGCGAGTTTTACTTTTCAACGCTACCTCAACCCTGTCAGGACTTCGGAATTCGCTGTATCGCGAATCCTGATGCAATTGTTTCGGGACTTCTCGTCATGAAACCCTGAAATAGTGTTCCACCTCTCCACACGTAGACTCTTGTGGCCCCACACTATTCCCTTAGCCGTTGGGATATCGCGTTTCACGATTTTGCGATTCTTGTTGCAATGTTCACAGGACTTCAACTCATGAAACCCCGATATGGCCAACCATGAATAAATCCAATGGCCCTTGTGGCCCGAATCTACGGTCGTGCCCCTCTTGAGCTTTGAACCTTTAGAGAATACTCGCAGTATCTCCCCTGCTCCTCCATGAGATCTGACGGCTCACGAAAATTCATGAATTCTCCTCGGAGAATTCTGACCGTCCGTTCTTGCTCTGAGAACCTCTGCACAACTGACTAAGCTGCTCCTCTCCGCAGAACTCGCCCTCCTACGCTCAAATTTACGATACCTCTGGAAAACTTCAAGGTACTACTTCTTCTACGCTGTCCTTCAACCATGTCGAAGGCCTTATCCTTCCTGAGCTTCCTTATAACTCTGAGTCTTCAAGAAGACTTTTGCATGCACTCCTTGCGGCAACCTTCAGACACTTCCAAGCACTGAATCCTTCCGACCCTGTGCACACCTGCAGCAGCAGTCCCTCAATGCTTCACTTAGGTTTGCAACCCTGAGACTTCACTCAGCCTGCGCACTCCTTGCATGGCTCCTATGCTTATCTGCACCTCAGAGCGAATGAGAACAAAAGTTATCTCTATCTAAACCCTTTGTCAACGCACTCCTTGCGGACACTTCAACTGCACTCCTTGCAGGAATCTGGATCAGATAGAGAAACAATTGAAACTCATTCCTACTTCCTCTCATACTTCAAACTCAAACATGAAATCATATACACAGCATATAAAGCAAATGCATGACAAGAAGCAAACATCCATGAGCATATCATTCAGCATCAATATACAGAGAACAAACACGAAACCATGAATTTGGATCAAACTCTTCTATTAATCTAAATATTTGTACATGGGTGTTCTTACACGGCTCTATGCTTCTCCTCTATGCTCACTACTGATCTTCCATCCTGTTACAATACACGATGAGGGTGTCTATATCCCGTTTCCCCCTTGCGCTCTAAAACTGTCTAATCTACACATTCAAGTCTACCTACTTGCATTAACTACTTTAAATGCCTTCTATCTACTAAGGACGAGAGCGAATTGCTCAAGGTCCATTTACATTATACAAGTACACTTCATTAAATTGCCACATTTATGTGCGTGCATCAACTCCAAGAGAAATTCAAAATTTGTGTTGGCTTGTCCAGCTGTCCTTCGCTTTCGCGCTGGCTCGCTTGATGTTGGAGATGCTCCTGCATCATTCCTTCAGTGTGAAATCAGTTAAAATAATTGAAATGAAATGTTTCAGCTTCTACAATGATTACAAATGACAATTTTAAGCAAAAAAACGTTTCATGATCCCTGCAAATTCCTCTGACGCTCCAGCTCCTTCCTCTGCCATGCTCTCTTTGAAATGTCACTCATAATCTTTCAAATATAATTGCATTTATCCATATTCTCATTAAATATTTGGGAATAATATATTTGAAATAAAAATAATTCCCAAATATTTTCTATCCTGTAGAATTAAATTTCCATAATTTAATTCATGCCCGTGGTTCTTTTAAAACCATGTCTTGTTTTTCTCAATTCACCATTTCACTGTAAAACACATTTACTATTACTATTTAACTATGAAAATCATTTATACTCAACACATCCTTTATACTCAAATCTCTCGGAGCCTTGAAGTCCCAAAGCCCTGAAGTGGCCCCAGTTAAAAGAGCTAGCTTCATTCACATGTAACCAATTTAATAAATCTTAGTACAATACAATATATTATATTATACCTCTCAAAAATCTCACCGAGGTTTAAATAATCTCTAATATGAACATTTAGTATTGAATATTTGAATGAAGGAAGGATATCTAGGTCCACACCTTCGACGCTTCCACACAACTCTTCATTCTCAATTAACCCGGAGTTCCGAAGTTCCAGAGTCCCAAAGGGGACTCACTTGTATTACAACATGATACAAATAAAATGAGTTATTTTGAATTATAATATAATTAATTGCAATAAAGGGTTATTATACTCAATTATGTTAATTTGATCACAATTAAATATAATATCACATAATTAATTATATTTCTTATCTAAGCCACCTTGTATAGGGAAAGGTAAGGGTCGGGGCTTYGATGAMTTTGGCTCGTGGATTCCATAACCCCAAATACCYCGGAGCCYYGAAGTCCCGAAGACCACGAGATGGMTAAAATATTTGGTCATGGGTTGTKTTTTGATATTAGAATAATAATAAATTATATTCTCTTTAGTCTCARGGCTATTACACTCCATGAACTTTAACCTTCATTTTCAAAATAAAATAATATCAATATTAATAATAATSACACACACACACACACACACACACACATATCCCTRCACGGTTTTATTACCTGAAAAATAATAAAAGGAAAAATATAATTTTCCAGTCTTTATAAAGGGATTTAATAAACGTTTATATTCCAAGGAAATTTCTCCATTCTCGAAATTAAAATATAATTATAATCTCTCCCTTATCATGGGTAAATGAGTAATTTTTGTTTCCTTATTATTGTGCTTTACTACTCCTACTAAATTTAAGGAAATATTGTCCTAAAACTAGGAGTTACTTTCACAGTGAATTTTTTACATTTATACCCAAAGTTACAGCCCACCACAATTATGGGGATCCTTCCCAAATTGTAAGAATTTAACACAAGTTAAGCATAAATGTTTATTAATGCCTAAATAGAGTTTTGAGAGCTATTGTATTTTAATTCAATTAGAAAATTTCATGTTTATTTCCTAATTATTTTTCCTTACTACCCATTTATAATGACTTGTACATTTTTCAATATTTGGGTTGTTTCCCTAAAGTGAAAACCCATAACTGATATGCTCTAAGTTTTCTGTAATAAGGCTTGACAACAAAATAAAATAGAGCAATAATATGCAAAAATCACTTTCTCTCTTATTTTATGCTTAATAAAATTTATTGTTCCTTCATTATTGCACATGAATGAATTAAACTGTGAAACTTAAACAATCTCAACATTCACTCCCAGAATTTAGCACAGGAAGTCACACGGTGAATTTGTTCACCCACATAGATATTTGGTTGTAACATTTCCACATTCACACTTAAATTCTCAAGGAACTTTTAACAGAAATCTAAACTTATATTGCTCTAAAAACGCAGTCTATAATTATCTCTGGCATTGACATTGTAGATATTTTGACAAAATATACTTATCTAGAATCCAGAAAGTGTTGCAACTGCTGAAAGGGGTTCCATATTCCACCCAAACATAGGCACAACAAATCCTGGAAGGATTTACTACTAGCCACTCCCTAGCTAAATCATGATGCTCTGACATATATTCTTCCTTAAGTTCAACAACAACCATGGACAGAGATCACTCTCCTCTTCCCACAAGAACTTGGCAGATCTATTTTCTCTTCACCAAGCAATGGGGTATGCAATGAGTGATTCCTGAGTCACTCATCCAATTTTCAACCTTGTTTATCAATTTGGTTGGAAAACACTTCCCAACAATTCCCACACCCAAAAAAAATTCGTTTTCCAGTTCTCTTAAAAACCAAAGAGCTGCACATGCTCTCCCTCCTCAGAAATGGTCACCGGACCCATTCCTCCTCCATCCTCCTCTCCTTTTCCCATGAATTTCCTACCTTTTCTTGCCTTCCTTAGTAATATTTCATGGGTTAGGTAAGGGAGTTTCCAGATGGGTACTCTACCCATTTCTTCATTGACTCTTGAGGAAGACTTCCCGACTACCAGCTTGAATGGTAATTAAATTATATGGGTCAGAAGATTGTTTTGGGTCTGAACAATTCAATTCCAACAAAGTACTGGTATGGTAGGGATCATCTCAACCATTACTGGTTCCCCTCAATATCTCTCTCATGCATCATGATCTACCTTGGAAAACCCCTTAAAAAATTATGCAACACTTTCCATTTTATTTAGTATAAGAAATATGTACATTACCTTTTATAACAAAAATGTTCATCAATTCCAACATCCACACATATTCAGTTTGCCAAAAATCTTTTAGTAGGTTATAGTTATAGTTACAAACTTGGGGAAATAGGGGTATTACAATCCCCTCCCCCTTAAAGGAATATCTTCCTCAATTTTCTACTTGTCGATGTGCTCTGTATGTACAACAATAAAAAAAAATGGGTATTCCTATTTCATGGCATCTTCCATTTCCCATGTATCTTCATCTGGACCAAAGTGTTTCCATTGTACCTTGACCTGTGCAATGGTTATGTTCCTGAGTGGAATTTATTTCCTATCTATTATGCATTGTGGCTCTGGCAGGATTTCTCCCTCTGGTTCCACCTGAATCACAAACCAATCAATTATATGATTAGAATCATGTACATATTTATTCAATAACGAAACATGGAAAACATTATGTTCCTTCCCTATGGGAGGAATTGCTAGTCTATATGCTACATGTCCCACTCTATCCAAAACTTCAAAGGGTACACAATACCGAGGTGCCATCTTGGCACATGCTCCCATTCTCAAGGAACCTTTTCTCGGCCTAACTCAGAAATACACATCATCCCCTAATTTGAACTCTCTAGGAGTCTTTTTTCTGTCTGCATAGCTTTTCTGTCTATCATGAGCTATTTTCGGATTATGTTTTATTTGAACTATTTTTTGTTCCATTTTTTTTAGCATATCTGGCACGAGTGTAATTTTGTCCACTGGGTTATTCCAATCGATTGGAATGGTTCTTTGTCTACCATAGAGACCCTCAAAAGGGTTCATCTTTAATGAATCTTGATAACCATTGTTATAAGAAAACTCGACTAGTGATAGGTAGTCTTCCCACTTTTTGGGATAATGCATCACATGCATCCTTAACATGTCCCATAACACTTGGTTTACCTTCTCTGTATACCCATCAGTTTGAGGGTGATAGGGTGTACTAAATGACAATTTAGTTTTAAGACCAACAGACAATGATTTCCAAAAATTTGAAATAAATTTGGTATCTCTATCTGATATGATTTCCTTAGGCATGCCATGATATCTAAATATTTATTTCATGAAAATATTGACAATATCTATTGCCTTGCAAGTTGATTTGACGGGAATAAAGTGAGCAACCTTGCTCAGTTTTTACACAACTACCATAAAGGCATCATTCTTCTTGGTTGATTTGGGAAATCCTATGATGAAATCCATATAGATGGTTTCCCATTTTCACTCGAGAATTGGTAGGGGCCGCAACAAACCTGTTGGATGTTAGTGCTCTGCCTTAACCTACTAACATTCTAGACATTTATCTAAGTAATCAACTATGCCATTTTTCAGTCTGGGCCAATATAACAATTTCTTAGTGGCTCTGATCATTTTCTGATAACCCAGATGACCAATATATGGTGTTTTGTGTAGTCCATCCATTATTAACCTCTCCAAGTCGTCACAATTTGGAATATACAACCTACTTTGTAATTTAGTAAAACATCATTCAACAATTGATAGCTCTCATACTTCATCCATGTGGGCTCTTGCCTTAAGTATGATTTCACAATATTGAAAAATGCATATGTTTCTTGTACACTTTTAACTCTCTCCTTGATGTTTGGTTCGTCGATGCTTACAACTGCCAAGTGAATCACTTTCAGACTTATACTAATGGAATCGACCACCCTATTTTCCTTTCCTTTAATATGCTTTATTTCAAAATAAAACTCACTAAGGATATCCATCCACCTAGCTTGTCTAACATTGATTTTTGGTTGATCAAAAAAATATCTCAACCCACTATGGTTTGTCATAAGTATAAATATTCTACCTAGGAGGTAATACCCCCACATTTTTAAATCATGTACTATGGAATCCAATTCCAAATCACGGGTCACATAATTGATTTCATGCTCATTCGAGTTTCTGGATTCATAGCAAATCACATGCCCTTCTTGCATAATGACTCCTTCGAGCCCTTCCTTGCAGACATCTGTACAAACAAGGAAGTCTTTGTTTGGGTCTGCAATCTTCAGCATAGGTGCATTGGTTAGAAGGTATTTCAGTTGTTGGAATATCTCTTCACATTCTAATGTCCAAATGAATTTAACTCCCTTTTTCTGAAGGGAGGTGATTGGGAAACCAATCTTGGAAAATACCTTTATGAACCTTCTATAGTATCCTTCTAGGCCCATAAAGGATATGATATCAGATACATATTTTGGGGTAGGCCAATATATAATGGATTTGATCTTTTCAAGATCAACTATCACTCCTTCTTCAGAGATAACATGGCCTAAGTAATGGAATTTTTTTTGGAAAAAGTCATGCTTACTAAACTTTTCATAGAGTTGTTGTTCTCTTGTCACTTGAAGCACTAACTTGAGATGTTATTCATTCTCTTCCCTACTCTTAGAATAGATTAGGATATCATCAATGAAAAACAACACAAATCTGTCCAAGAACTTACTGAGTACATTATTCATTAAGCACATAAAAGTGGTTGGTGCATTGGTAAGCCCAAATGGCAGCACCACAAATTCATAGTGCCCATATCTTGTCCTAAAGGTTGTTTTGTGGATGTCTTCATCCTTAATTCAGACTTGATAGTATCCATACCTCAAGTCAATCTTGGAGAAAATTGTAGCACCCCTTAATTGGTTAAACAAGTCATCAATCCTTGGCAATGGATACCTATTATTAATGGTCATCTTATTAAGTTGTATATAGTCTATGCACAACCTGAGTGTGCCATCCTTATTCTTCACAAACAGAGTTGGTGCTCCCCAAAGAGACACACTAGTTCAAATGTAACATTTTTCCAGCATCTCCTTTAGTCGTAGTGTTAGCATCCTAACCCGCACATAGGTAGATCAATATATTTGGATGTAATAAAGGTCAATATTAATAAGGCCTTTCAATAAAATAGAATAAAGTGGATGTAAGAAGACCTAATAGAAGCTTCTGCTTCTAGAATGACCTTCCTCTAGATTCTTCTCTCGATAGACATATTTAGTATAAATAAGGGTCGAGGGTATGAAAACCCTAGCTTAAAGATTATTGTAACAGAGCATTGCTCGACTGGAGGTTTCCCCCTAGAAGAGGCCTGTGAACATTGCTTTCTGAATCAAAGTGCTATTTATGTTGTTGTTCTTATATCATTTATGTGTTATTGTGGAGAATATGCTGGTTATATTATTGTTATTCTGCCATTTCTAGAATTTCATTTATGTTCTGCATACTTTTTATATCTGGTATATTGCAAGTGCTATCAAAGCACTTTCCTTGGCAGCAATTGTGGGAAAAAAAATTTTAGGGTAGAGACATATTCCAGTTTCTTTAAGCCATAGAGATCTGTCATTACACGCATAAACCCGCAGTTGAGGGATTCATACACGTAGGAAATACAAGTGGTTCTTAAGCGCACATCTGTTGGCCACCCTTGTAACCCCTGTTGGTACCCATTCGAGTGGTATCGCATCAGACAACACCTATGTACAGATCAGCCTAGATTTTCTGAAGCCCTCTTTAGATAAACCTATCGGTCGTCAGACTGCTATAGTGTCACCGAGAATAACACTCAGGAAGATACTCTCTAGTACCTGGGTAGTTGGGTAGTATGGCTAAGGATACGGTCTATCGTCCTTAGTTAGTGCCCTGAGATATTGGGTTGAGTAGTACTATTGGACCCCACATGTATATCAGAGAGCTATAGCACAGGGCAAACCCTTGTCTGTGGAACCCTTGAATACCTAACCCTTGGGGGACAGAAACATAAACAAATTAAAACAGACAAGATCTATTGCCATGCAACCGTGTTTGGGTTGCCAAGTAAATATGCATTTATTTCTGGTTAATCATTTGGGGATTTCATCAGTGTAGTATTCTTCAGACCGGAGTATAACTCCGCAGGTGTAAAAAAAAAAAAAAAAAAGTCTGGAAATTTTTTCACCATTATTTGAGACCTATTCCATTGGATTCATCTCTTCTCCCTCATCACATTCATCCATACCATTTTTCAGCAAATTTTTTGACCCCTCCCGCCCCTTTTCAGTTCACCCATCCTCATGGCCCATACCCGTAGCCAAGACTTGGAAGCTCACTTCAACACCTTGCAATCTGGTTTCCTCAAAACCCAAAATAAGTGAAACAACTCATTGTTTTTGTTGCCTCCATCGATTCATCCATCAATGCAACCATAAATAAAACCATGCAGTCCTCAATGGAGGAATTCAAACAAGAACTGACCACCCAACTTGAATCTGTCTTTGCCTCACTCTACACCAAACTGAAGATCCCTACAGATGACCATTTCTCTGAAGCACCTCCAAAGACTGAAGGTGAACATTCCTCCCATTCCCATACCTTTCCACCCCATCACTTTCAATGTGACCTACGCCTTCCGCTGGTGGATGTGACCAAATTTGATGGGTCGGACCCCACTGGTTGGGTAACCCAAATGGAACATTATTTCTCTTTATACGGCATTATAGATGACTTGGTCAAACTCCTGTATGGTGTTCTCCATCTAGATCAAGAACGTTGGCAATGGTGGCAATGGAGAAAAAATTCTCGTCAAGGGTATATTGCTTGGACCCAATTTGTGATTGAGCTTTATGAACGCTTTGACATAGACACCAACCATTTGGGTTGTTTGAAAAAGTTGAAACAATCAGGAACAACAGAAGAATTCATCGCTACCTTTGAGCGCATGGATTTTCAAATGGAGGGCATGACTGATGCTTTCTTTTTGGAGTGTTTTATCAGTGGCCTCAAGGAGGATATTTGGGCCCATGTCCTCATGGCTCGACCCTCGATTTGGTTGGAGGCTGCTAAAAGAGCTAAAGAAGCACAACAAGTTGTATCCTCTCAAAACAAAAAACCCACCTTTATCCCTCGCCCTAAACCCGTAACTCCCACTACTCCCTCCGCCCCATTAAAGATCCAAAAATTAACCAGGGATGAAATGGTTGAACCTCAACTCAAAGGCCTTTGTTATAATTGTGATGACAAATATTTCCTAGGCCACAAGTGTAAGGAACAAAATCTTTTTATGGCCATCTCTGGGGATATTTTGAAAGAGGATGTTGAAACTCCCCTTGTGTCTGAGTCACCTGAAATCACTGACATAACCCCTCCCTCAGACCCTCCCGAAGTCGAACCCATTATTTCCCTCAATTCTCTCACCGGCTTCTCCGCTCCCCAAAACCTCAAGTTAAACGGTTACATCAAGCATCGGAAGGTCATCATTCTGGTTGATAGTGGAAGCACCCATAATTTTATTCATCACCTCATTGCCCAAGAAACTCATTGCTACATCCATGCTGTCAATAATTTTCAAATCGTGATTGCCAATGGTGGTTAAATGAAATGTGGAGGGTGCTGTGAAAATGTGTGTCTCCAAATTGGTGACTACCACCTAAAATCCCATATGTTTTCTATCGACATGGGTGGTTGTGACATTATGTTGGGTGCAGACTGGATAAGAATTTTGGGTACCATTCTCATGGATTTTAAGGCATTAACCATGCAATTCGACCAGGAAGGCCACCAGTATAACTTACAAGGCATCACTTCTGGTTCACCTGAGGTCATTAGTTCCCATCGCATGGAAAAGCTGCTCAAGAAAGGTCATTCTTGTGTCATTTCCCAACTCCATGTCATACAAGAAACAGAGACACCCTCGGTGCCGCAAGACCTCCAAGCCCTCCTTTCTAAACATCAAATGGTATTTTCCACTCCCCAAGGACTCCCTCCTTCCTGCGGTGTTCATTATCATTCCATTCCCCTTATACCCGAAAGCCTTCCTCCCAATATCCGTCCATATCGCCACCCCTTTTCACAAAAAAATGAAATTGAGAAAATGGTCCAAGAACTCCTTAATGTAGGTGTTATCCACCCTAGTATGATCCCTAAGTCTTCTCCTGTAGTCATGGTCCTAAAGAAATAAGGTTCTTGGAGAATGTGTCCTGACTTTCGTGCCCTCAACAAACTGACCATTAAAGACAAATTCCCCATTCCTGTCACTGATGACCTCTTGGATGAATTGAGTGGTGCACAATTCTTTACTAAACTTGATCTTCACTCGAGCTATCACCAGATATGTATGAAAGAGGCAGACATTCCCAAGATGGCCTTTCGAACTCATGAGGGCCACTATGAGTTTTTGGTCATGCCCTTTGGCTTGTGTAATGCCCCCTCCACCTTTCAAAGCCTCATGAACCATGTATTCCATCCCTTTCTCCATCATTTTGTCTTAGTTTTCTTTGATGATATCCTCATCTATAGAAAAACCTGGACAGACCATCTTAATCATGTGGATCAAGTTCTCCATCTACTCTCTCAGCACCAACTTTTCTTGAAACAGTATAAATGTGCTTTTGGTGCCTCAAAAGTAGAATACTTGGTTCATCTAGTTGGCAAGGATGGCATCAGGGTGGATCCAAAAAAGATTGAATCTATGCAATATTGGCCACACCCAAAGACTCTCAAAAGCTTGCGTGGATTTTTGGGCTTAACAGGGCATTATCGCAAGTTTGTTAAGAACTACAGAAAGATTGTAGCACCTCTCACTGCTCTCCTCAAAAAGAACTCTTTCACTTGGACTCTAGCTGCTACTCAAGATTTTCAAACCTTGAAGACGGCCATGTTCACCACTCCGGTTTTGGCCCTTCCTAATTTCACAAAGACCTTTGTGTTGGAATGTGATGCATCAGGGAAAGGAATCGGCGTTGTCCTTATGCAAGAGGGTTGACCTTTGGACTTCACCAACAAGCAACTGTCTGAAGGAATATGGGAAAACCCATTTATGAAAAGGAAATGTTGGCTATTTTTCATGCCGTTGATCTGTGGCGTCCTTATCTCTTGTGGCAACGCTTCCAAATTAAGACCGACCATCAAAGCCTCGAGTACTTTCTGGAACAATGCATTTTCTCCCCAGAGAAACAAAAATGGGTGACTAAGCTCTTTGGATATGATTATGAGATCATTTACAAGAAGGGAAAAGACAATGTAGTGGTGGATGCACTGTCCCAAAAATATGAAGAAGAAGGATCCCTTTTTTCTCTTTCCTTCATTGTACCTGATTGGCTCCAAGCTATGCACCAGGAATGGCTACAAGATTCCAAAAGTTCACATCTGATCTAGCAGTTGCAGGCCAATGCTCCGACTCCCCCAAGGTACTCTTGGCTCCAGGATGAGCTTTGATACAAAGGTCATTTGTATTTAAGTAAACAGTCAAAGCTTAAATCCACGGTACTTTCTGAGCTTCATGCTACACCCACAGTGGGGCACTCAGGGTTCACCAAAACCTATGATAGGGTCAAACGTTCCTTTTTCTGGGATGGTATGAAATAAGACATCCATAATTTTTTCATTGAATGTGAGGTGTGTCAATGCAACAAGGGAGAAACAATCAAATCTCCGGGCACACTTCAACCGCTTCCGATTCCACCTGCTATTTGGAAGGATATATCTATGGACTTTATTACCGGCTTACCCAAATCGGGTAATAAATCAGTCATAATGGTGGTTGTGTATTGTCTTTCCAAGTATTCTCATTTTTGCGCTCTTCAACACCCATTTACTGCATCCACAGTGGCTCAAATTTCCATGGACCAGGTCTTCAAGCTTCATGGCATGCCGCACTCTATTGTTTCTAATCGTGACCCAACTTTCACAAGCAATTTTTAGAAAAAACTATTTAAGCTACAAGGCACCCAATTGCATCTTAGCACAGCTTATCATCCCGAGACTGATGGTCAAACAGAAGTTGTCAACAAGTGTTTGGAAACATATCTGAGGTGTTTTGCCTCTGAGAAGAAACATCAGTGGGCTCAATGGTTACCCCTATCTGAATGGTGGTACAACACTTCCTATCATACAACTACACGCATGATTCCTTTTGAAGCGGCATATGGACAGAAGCCACCTTCAGTTCTCTCATACTTACCAGGTACCTCAAAGGTCTAGGTAGTTGACCAAACAACAGTTTTATAGGATATTCTGCGTACCCTTAAAGAGAACTTGGTCATGGCACAGAATAACATGAAGCAACAACCAGATCAAGGTCGCTTTGAACGTCAATTTGCAGAAGGGGATCAGGTGTTTCTGCGACTGCAACCATACAATAAAACTTCCCTCAAGGCTGAGCATTGTCAAAATCTAGCACCCAAATTGTATGGTCCTTATAAAGTTCTCAAGTGTGTGGGGAAAATCTCCTATCAGTTAGCTCTGCCCAATCAGTCGAAGCTACATCCTGTTTTTCATGTTTCATGCTTAAAGAAGGTGATTGGAACTAGGTGCAAAATTCAAACCAACCTTCCAAAGTTAGCTGAAGAAGGATCCATTTGGCTACAGCTAGAAGCAGTTTTGGACCAGCATGAGCTTCGCCTACGTCAGAAAACAATCAAGGAAGTTCTAGTCTAGTGGAAACATACAACTCCAGCAGATGCCACTTGGGAACCAGCTACCATTCTGTAGTAGTTTCCACATCTCAAGCCTTGAGGACAAGATTGTTTTTAAGGGGGCAGACATGTTAGGGTCCTAACCCACACATAGGTAGATCAATATATTCGGATGTAATAAAGGTCAATATTAATAAATACTTTCAATAAAATAGAATAAAGCGGATGTAAGAAGACCTAACAGAAGCTTTCACTTCTAGAAGGATATTCCTCTAGATGCTTCTCTTGATAGACATATTTATTATAAATAAGGGTCGAGGGTATGAAAACCCTAGCTTGAAGATTATTGTAACAGAGCGTTGCTCGACTGGAGGTTGCCCCCTCGAAGAGGCTTGTGAACATTGATTTATGAATCAAAGTGTTATTTATGTTGTTGTTCTTATATCATTTCTATGTTATTGTGGAGAATATGTTTGTTATATTACTGTCATTCTGCCATTTCTAGCATTTCATTTCTGTTCTAGATACTTTTTATATTTGGTATATTGCATGTAGTTTAATTTCAACTATCTTTGGTGTACTCATTCTATAGGGTGCTCTAGACATTGGCACTACTCCTGGTACAAGTTATATTGAAAAGTCAATATCTCTTCTTGGAGGTAGACCTGGTACCTCTTCTAGAAACACATATTTATACTCTCTTAATATAGGATGTTCATATAGGCTTGGTTCATTGTCCTCAACAGAGTTCAACACTTGTATTTCATACAAAGGACATCATTTTCTGCAATACTTCTTCACTTGAAGGGGTGATATTTGTTTCAATGAGATGTGATTTTGAATTCCTTGTATTGTTATTTTCCTCCCTTCTTCATCTTCACACTCCAAGGTTTTATTATAACAATCCAACTTGGCTTTATGGGCATCCAACTAGTCCATGCCAATCAACAAGTCATAAGATCCTAAAGGGAGCATTTTTAGGGTTTCTTGGGTGGACAATCCATTCAAAACGAATTGGCATGCTAGTATGACCTATGTCACCTTTATTTGTGTTCTCGTGGATAGTTGTACCAACCATGATTTAACATGTTTTACTTGCTGCAATTTACATTTCTCAATAGTTTGAGGGGAAATATAACTTAGATTAGACCCATGGTCAATTAAAATGGAAACTAGATGGTTGGCAATCATACCTTCCATCTACACCACTAAATATTGGTGGTCAACTTGTCTATTATCCAAGGATTCATAAATTTGTGGCATGCTCCTAGCCACATCATTGATTGTGGTATCCTCCTGGATGTTGTAGGCTCTCTGATTGTCCTGTTGCCTATGTGGGAAGTCCCTCAATAGATGTTCTTCTCCACAACCCCAACATTTCAAGGGTTCTCTCTTTGTATTATCAGTCTTACCTGGGGCTGATCCAAAGGGTTTATTACCACTCTAAGATGGAAAATTATGTTGATACACACTTTTAGTCGGAAGGATCATCTTAAAAAATTTCCCATGATTCTTAAATCTTAAGACGATTTAAACCCCTTCTTCTTGAATACCAATTTACTTTTCTACTTCCAATCCTTATGAGGTCCTACCTTGTTCTTGAGTTTCTCATAGTAGTACCTTTCCTTTCGAATAGTGTCTTCTAAATTCTTAGGTTCATCAAACTCAATTATGTCCTAGAAGGACTGAGGAAGTCCACTAATAAAATGTTGCATCTTTACATTTTCATCCCTCATGTAGGGCACATACCTCATCAAACTCAAGAAATTTGTTGATATATTCATCTATTGTGAGCTCCTAGATTGAGTTCATAGAACTCATTGAAAGTATTTATTAAATTGTTTTGGGTCCACACTCACAGGTTGTTGCGCATGAAATATTAAATTAAAAAGTGAAAAGGGTTGGTACTTGTTGAGATCAATTCCCGCTTCTGGAAATTCCCTCCCCTTTTCTATTTTCCCAACTTTGTTTGTCCATTTCTTTTACCTCTTCTATACTTACCTGAATT